>CAIGRP010110769.1:0-21939 GCA_903798385.1 Fraxinus cuspidata
ATTTTTTATTTTTTTTTAAAAAGAAGCAGATTGCTATGAGTGAAAACTAATTTTTCAGTTCATTGTAGAGTTATTTTATTCATTTTCATAAAGTGCACCAAAGAGTACGTACTCCAATTTCTTTCAACACAAGATGAAGAAGAGAGTTGCACAAGAAGTTTCAAAGAAATGCTTTGAAGCAAAGATGAACTTGAACCATGAAGTAACCACTAGATCTATGAATCCATATTATACCGATTCAAACTCACCAATAAAATTCTACTTCACGTGTTTTAAAGTATCGGATACGTATAGAAAATAATTAAAAAAAAAATATATATATATATATATATATATATATATATATAAGAAAAATTANAATTAAAAAATATGTATTCGATACGTATCAAAAAATTAAAAAAAGATATATACATATCAGATATGGGTACGTAATGAGTTTATAAGTAAATGTGCATCTTAGACTCGAACATTAGTGAGAGCTTCCAACCCAATTAACAAAGTTTTATTGGATCTAGTTATCCAACCTTTACTTCTATACATAATTGGAAGACCCGCATATGAAAATAGAAGACCGATTAATGTTAAAAATCGATATATGTAATTTTTCTGAATCACCTTATCTAAAAACTCAATCTACTAGAGTAGAATTAACTTTATTTATTTAAACTCTTCAACACACTCCCTTACATGCATATCACGCTCGTTTTTCATCAAATGACATATAAGTGTTCATTCTTTATAAATGGGAGGTGATGATACTTAACCCAGAACTTCGTTTGTTGTATAATCAAGCCTCGAAGTCATGCGATGATTAAACTTGTAGCAAAAGGACAAGCTTCCCACAACCAAAAATCAGAACCTACTGACGAGGTTGCTTCATATTTTCTATACAAGACACGAATAAGAACGTACACTAGACCTTAAAGCAAATTTGAGCACATTATAATCAAGAGACGCTAATACTTAACCCACAATTTCGTTTGTTGTATAATCGAGCCTCGAAGTCATGCAATGATTAAACTTGTAGCAAAAAGACAAGCCTCCCACGACCAAAAATCATAGCCTACTCACGAGGTTGCTTCATATTTTCTATAATAGACACAAGTACATGCACTAGACCTTAAACCAAATTCGAGCACATTATAAGCCCTAGTCACATCGGTTTCGTTCCCACCCGCATGCTAAGCTCAAACTATTTGTTTTCCAAGTTTTTGGCCACATACCATGAATACTATGATCATTATGCAATCACTATAATACTATTTAATCATGACTAAAGACTAAACGAGGAAAAGAGAATACGTTGAGCTCTCCTATAACCACAATGATTACAGACTGCATAGCATATGAAAGAGACAGTAAAGGTTAAAGCTTATTGCCCATAAAATTCCAGGAATGACAAATATTTTATACTCCAACACATACATCAAAATATATAATATGTCAAATAGTTTTTACATGTTAATGCTTTTCTATAAATGAAAAGAGTTTAAAAATCAAACCTATTGAGATTTTCAGAGCTATTCATATGCAAGGACAAAATTGACCCACACCCTCCAAATTTATCATTTGCACAGCCGTAGTATACTTCTTTTATGCCTACGTGAAGATCATGACGTCAACCGAAATTAAAATAACTATTAAAAGTAACATTTATTAAGCAAATAAATGTTTTTGAGCATACCAATTATAGATAAAGCAGCTGCACACATTATACATGGTTCACATGTAACATAAAGAGTGCATCTTGAGAATTTCGAAGCAATTTCTTCCCTTGAAAGTCCATCTTTCTCCCACAGCTCAAGTAGCATATCAATTGCTTCCATCTCTGCATGTCTGGTAGCCTGAACTTATAAAAATACAAGTAAATCAATCCCCAGATTTTCACGTGGAGAAGGAACATGTGAAAGTTAGAATGTTTGATAACCATAAATGGGGTTTCAATACACAGAAGAAAGAGAGAAAAAGTTCAAATAAACAGAAGGAAAACGCAACAAATAAAATGAGCAAGTAGAACCAAAGTCACTATCGGGAATTGATCCAAAAAGTTAAAAACTCTTTTTCAACATTGTAATAGTAGAACTGAGAAAGGCATATCAAGAAGGAAATGTTTTGCCAATATTTTATTCATGCATATCAAATTCTCAAATCAAATAGTAATCCCTTTAAATCAGTAGTGCAGGGAGGAGTGAACAGCACAAGGGGGGTGGAAGGAAGGCCACAGGCACCCCCAGCCCTCCAACCACCTTATTTAAACGACTGAAAACATAGATAATAGCATCATTCTCAAAAGAATGCTATAGGGTACTATTTTCAATCTCAAAATAGTCATATATTCCAAAAATAAAAAATCAAATAATAATAATAAGGAAACAAACCTTGTCAGTTATGAAAATGGTTTAATGCAAAAGTAGGAAAACCCCCCAAGTATCAAATCTTGGCACCAAAACAGTTTTTAATGCTTATCTCTAGTTGTACAAAATTCAATATATACCATCATGACAAAAAGTAGTTTCAAACTATTTTAGTATAATTCTTGTAGTTCTTTAATTGATCATAAAATTCTTACACCAAGAGCATAGTTTTGGAGATATCAGATAGCAGTGATAACACGGGCAAAGACAGCTCGTTATGGGAGGGTCAAAATACAAGGGAATGAACTATAATATAAGTTCACAGAGAAATACATAAAAATCTCGAGAATTGAGAAGTTGGCAAACTTGTGGAGACAGGAGAAAAGAAGATAATGAGCGTACATTACTTGTCTCAGTGGTTCGATTTCTCCCTGAAGCAATGACTGCATGATCCTCAATCATAACACAACTGACCAAGTGAACATGGAAAGTGAATGAGAATACATGACTAAGTGTTCATCTATCAATTTTGTTTAAAAAATGAAATCCTGGTCTCATCAATCAATTCTAACTGCAGAGGGCTGATTGGAGATCCTAGAAGATTTTATACCCTATAGATTTTAGTTTAAAGCATATTGCACCTTAAAATTGGCGCTAATTCATCCACATGCATGATGCATCAGTGAACATGTTATACTGGAAAAGATATTACTGACATTCACTCCCAAAATCCAAAATGTATGCAATTAAAAACCATAACGAAAAGGTAGAAAGACAAGCTTACCCAACAGGTACTTCAAGGCTGTCTAAGGCAAGCTTTGCCTGGCAGAAGATAAGTAGGCATTAGAAAATAACAGAAATCAGACACAACTAAATTATTATTGCATTTTATAAAAATGATACAAAATTACACTGGCAATGACAGATATAATTACGACACTTGAAGAATGTGCAACCTCAGAGCTAGGAATTTGCAACCTATAATACATCATATATTGAGATTCCCTTTTGCAATTTGGCTTTCATATTAACCAACTCCATCTCCTATGCCTAGTACTACAAACAAATAGAATAGAAACTTGGAAAAAGTTCGAAGTTGTCAACTAACTCTTTTGAAATTTATGAACATTGGGAAACAGAAGAAACCCACGAACTTGGTGCCAAACATCAATATGCCAAAGCAAGAATAAGATGAATAAGTTTGGTCTTAAAACCTGTTCTATAGCAAGGTTCATAAACGATGTAGTATCTTCCTCTATCTCTACCATCTGCATAAAACAAGGACAAAAGAAATAACAAACAGCAAAAATCATATTTGTCATACTTTTTCTTGTTTACAGAATTGAATTCTCACAAGCATTTTCAAGAACATATCGAAAGCTCCAAAATTTGTATTACACAGCCACAAGTTTTTGACCCACTTCTCCTGCCTACAGAACTAAAATGATATACACGCATGAAAAAAAAATGTATTTGCAAGACGTGTTTATACAACTGTTGTAATGGCCCACGATTGAGAACTTATGTTCGAACAAAAAAGCTGGAAGAACTATATTGGAAGACAGTTCTGTTTCTTTGTCCTTGTCTCTGTTTTTTGCCCCATATTGCTCAAAATAATGAACAAAACCGACCACAGTTATGAAACTACAAAATTGCAAGCAATAATCCAAGATCAGGGCCACTGCCACTGAAATTATATTACTTAACCTCCATAATTAAGAAAGTTCACCATAAATAATCAATGAACCACTCCATAATAGACTAAAGACAATTCTGAAGCCGAAAACATGCTGATTGCAGAGGAAAATTAGATTCAAGAATTAAAAAGGGTAGAAGCAATTTTTAATAGATTGTAAAAAGATATTAATTCACCCATAATGGCTCTACGAAAACACACATATACATCACAATCAGTATCGCAACACATGAGAAGAAAATATCCAGACCCAACCGCAGAATCAATATGAAATTCGATGTGGAAAAAGTTGTTTATTGGACTTCTCCCTCGTTGTCAACGGTGATGGAGGCGGAGCAAGTCTTGGAATTGGAGTTGGGAGTTGGAGTTGAGTTTGAATTTTTGGCTCGCCTAATAGACGAGGGTTTGGGGATATAAACAAAATGAAGCCAACAACAAAAACAAAAATTAAGGCTCCGTTCTCTTTACCATTTTCAAGCCGTTTTCTGTTTTCGATTTTCCAAAACAGTGAAAACGCGTTCTCTTTCCCGTTTTCGAAAACGCGTTTTTGAAAACAAGTGAAAAATTTATAAAGAAAACTCAAAACGACAAATTTGTCGTTTTGGGTGTTTTCAGTTATAATCAAGTCAAAATTTTCAAAACGCGTTTTGGACGTTTTCAAAACAATTTTTCAAAATGCCAAAAAGAACACATATTTTTCAAAATACCAAAAAGAACACATTTTCAAAAATCTCAAAATGGACACTCAAAACACAAAACACAAAATGAATTCAAAACTCAAAACACAAAACTGAAACACAAAGAGAACAGCCCCTAATTTATTGAGTAAAGTAATTCAATATATTTTTGAACTCAAAATTACCTTTTGTATACGTCTACTTGATGTAGAATTATCCGCACATTTACAATATTGTATCGGGTATATATGATTATTATCATCCCCTTCAACCAGTTAATTCTTTTGTCCATTTTACTTTGGAAGCTTCACCACCTTCAGATCCCACCATCGTGATTAACTAGTGCCCACACCCTAGATCAGATCTTTTGCATGTAGCCGGGAATTCATCTTCCATGTCTATTTGGCCAAGTAGGCATATTTATAAGACCACTCGTCCAGGCTCGTGGTTTTGTTAACTTATTAGATAGAGATATCTAATTTTTTTTTTTACACAATGTGATGTGAGATGAATATTAGTCTCAACCTACCCCTTTGGAGGTGGCCGAGTTGGTGGAGCAGGTGAGTGCGGAAATCGAAGGTCACGAGTTCGAATCCCCTGCCAATACTTCATCGGTCAAGCCCGTCGCACAGGGCTTGCCTAGTACGGTTTGCGGGCTATTGCACATGGAGCGATGTTTACCCAGTGCGCACTCACGAGTAGCGGTTGAGGGTTCCTACGTCAAAAAAAAAAAAAGTTAGATATCTAGTACTTTTATGTTTACCTCATTGTGACTATATTAATTATTAATAATAATTATTACCCCGTCTTTCGCTTCCATAAAATACATTGAGGATGGAAATATAAGATCCAAAAGGAAGAATACCTCCTTAATTCCTTAAATCCTTTAACCACACAAGTAGTCCACAAAAACTTTTTGGACAAAAAAATCAATCAATTTCTTTTACAATCTTTACATTTCTTTTGGGCTTCTTCTATATTTATTCCAATCTTGTAATATACTTTTATTTAACAAAGAAAAGTTTGTTTGCCATCTCCCACAATCTTTGTTGAAGGAATAAGAATAAATCTTTGCTTATTTTTCCGTATCATTTGTTCGTATGTGAATATAATTTGCTTTACACCTAAGCATGCGTGCTTAATTATATATTTTTATGTTCGATAACGTGTTACAATTATTATAATTTGTGGAATATATATATCCGCCTTCTTTGGTTAAAATAATATATTTGTAAATTAAAATTGTTAAAGACAGTTATTGGGTGATTTAGTGAAACAATAAAACACACAATCTAAATTATAAGTGAAACTTATAATTTGTGGGCTATACATATATCTAGGTTTTTTCTCTTTAATGATAGACAATCTCACTTTAAGATATCTTTTTGTTATGAGTCTCGATCATGGCCGTCCCTAGCCCAAGGGAAACTAGGCCATTGCCTAGGGTCTCATAATTTTGAGGCCTTCACCAAAAACTATCTTTAATTTTAGATTTTTTTGACGATCTTTCCAAATAATATCTTCCAAAGGCCCAATAGAAGACCTAAATCAAGAGTAATTCTAAATTGCTTTTTTGACTTGATACTAATTATATAGAAACTTTTTCAAAACAAATTTGACATTATTATTGTAAGGAAAGCAGATCTGGTATCATTAAATTATTTTACTTTTGCATTTTTGCTAATTAAAAAATATACCACTTTGACAAAGGAAATCGAAAACAAGAATAATATCCTTTCAGTCACAAAATTGCCCCTATTATATTATAGTAGTTCACAGTACACAAAATAGGAAGTGATACAAATTATAATATACTCTATGTTAGTAAGAAAAATTTAATTTCATTTATGAAATTTACATTTTCATTATTATATTTAATTCCTCAATGAACATTTAATAACTCAAACGTATGTACCTATTCCTTTTGCATCTCAAAATGTGAGAATGTTAAATATTATACTCGTTTAATCTCTCAAGTTGAGAGAGGGGTTTTATTTTCCTCCTCTATCTTTTGAATTGCATGGAATCTTCGTTTCAATATAGAAATATTATTTGTTTATATATTTAAGTAGTGTTACGATTGTTAAAAAAAAAAAAAAATCTTGTTTGGGGGTTTCAAAAAAATTAATTGCCAAGAGCCTCCAAATTCTCGGGGCCGGCCCTGGTCTCCATCGTTTGATAAGTCTTCTAACTTTCTAAATTTTATTGTTTTGAAAAGGTATATATAACTAATTTTCTACCATTGCTTTGGCAACAACCTTCACCTTTCACTACCACAATATGATATTTAAGATATTATTTTATTTCTTTGAATTTTTTAGGTTTGTTGAAAGCTTCTAATTTGTTTTTTATGGCGAATGATAGGTGGTTTTAAATAGGCTGGCATTGAGATGGTGGTGGTGGTGGTGGTAAAATTGGGTAGCATTGATGGTGGCTTTTTGTAGTAGTATGTGAAATGGGGTGGCGTTGACAGTTTTTTATAATGGTGTGATGATGTCATTTGTGTTGATGGTAGTGGGGATAACTGTGATGGTGACCATCCATGGTGATGGTAGCAGTGCAGATTGGCGTTGATAAGAGTGGTGATTGTGGAACAAGCGACATTGACGACTATGATGGTTTTCATAGTGGTAGGTGTGGAGATTGGCAGAATGTGCACAACACATTGTGTTGCATGTGTAATGCTTTTGTTACCATAATTGAAACAGTGGTAAAAAATAAGAAAGTAATAAGTAAGAACAAAATTTTGGTCGTAAAAAAGGTTGAATAGTACTTTGAGAAATAGTTGTTTTTGGCTATTTGTGAAACTTTTTATTTTTACTAGTTTCAGCCAGGCCAGGTGAGGACCAAGTCCAAGCTAAGGCCCAAGAAGAAGAAATTCAAGAACTTGTGCAAACTCAGTTCACTCGATACAGTGAGGCCACTACTATTTATAGAAGAAAAACACTAATTCTTGAAGCTTTAAACTACACTGTTTAGCCACTGATTCTACTCAACCTTAACACAAGATCAAGCTCAAACTTACTTGAGGACAAGACCAAGTTCAAGCTAAGGCCGACGTAAAATTACGATAAAGCTCGTCCTATTCCAACAGAAAATTACGTTACTAGTAACCATAGACATGTTCTTCTTTTTGTTCTTAGAATGATCCTGTACTAGAATCTTATGTCCAAATCAAAACAGGTCATGAAATAACTTTGTACTGAGCGGCAAATATTCGATTACAAGGCGCATTTTTCTGCTACATACAAACTATCTACATCCTAAATTCTTATCTCTTCCCACTTTACAGAAAGATATTTATTCTATCTCTTGAAATTTCACAGGCTCATCGAATCTACATTTCACGGCTGCAAACTACCTATCTTTATAAAACCCGAGTCCTCGAATCACACCATCTAAAAGTTTAAATGTCAAAAAAAAAAAAACTATTTATTTTTATATAAATGTTTGATTTTCAACACCCCCTCTATCAAAAATGTGATCCGTGCATGTATAATTTCATAAACGAGATTCGTATCTATCGTGTCTAAGGCTTGAAGATATTCGAGGTTCTTCCTATAAATACTCATATAAGGCTTGACTCTTAGCAAGCCCCAATTCAAAAGCTTTGTTTTCTGCATTTTTATCTCTTCAGTTGACAGTGAAGCTATAGCCAGCAAAAATGGCCCTCATGCCCACCCACGGTGGTCGAAGAAGAAGCCATATCCACGATCCCATCTATGAGTTACTCGAATACGAAACTTTCCTCATGCCACCACATGCTCCATTCCATAACCAAACAAGGCAACTGACTAGTCCCAAGATCGAGTGGAAGGAAACCCCGGAGGCATACATGTTCAAAACTGACCTTCCGGGATTCAAGAAAGAAGAAGTAGAAGTGCAAGTTGAGGACTGTAATGTTGAACCACTTATTTATTTGAATATTTTTTTCCAGCTCGCCCTCTTACATGCCAATTTTCTTAAATAGGCAGTGCCAAGATTTGGACTCAAGGGCGGATAACCTTATTTATTTAAATTTATGTCTTGGACAGGTAAAATTGTGAAGATAATTGGCGAGAAGAAGGCGGAGAAAGAAGAGAAACACGATAATTGGCAGCACGTTGAGTGCAGCAGAGGCAAGTTTATGAGTGCATTTACGTTGCCTGAGAATTGTAGAGGTGATCAAGTGAAGTCATCAATGGTTAATGGAGTGCTCACTATCACTGTGCCTAAGAGGGTTGTGAAGCACACTCATCATGTCCAAACTATAGATATTAATGGGTGAAATTTTCGGAGTTATGTATGAGGGAAAGGGGAAAATGTGATGTTAACATTAGTATTAAAGTTCTGCATAATAATCTTGTACCTACGAATTTACAAATAAATTCTCTTTCTCTACTCTCTGGTTCAAGGCAGTTCCTCAATTTTCATTTCTTTACGAGTCCAATTTTTGAAGTACTATAAATTTCTAATTATAGATTATCAAACTTTATTTCTAATCATACAATTAAATGAATCAACGTTATTATATACTTATTTACCACTCATTTATATTTATTTATGAACAAATCAGTAATTATAATTTTTTGCCAAACGGACTATAAGTTTGGTTGTTTAAAGGGTAAATTCTATTTGTGGTAACTATATGTTCACATAATCTCAATAAGGTAAAAGTACTTCAATTTTATTCAATTGGATAATTATGCTTTAATTTGATTTCAATTTGACAATTTCGTCTAATTCAATCACTTGGATTGACATGCATCGATCAACCTAACATTCAAAAAATGATAACCGTCATTTATTTCCCTCAAGCACTTATTCCAAGTTATCAACTAACTCTTACATGAGATGACCATAATTTATTAAAGACACATCAACGGTTTTTGTAGTGAAATATGACGGAGTTATCTAATTAGAATCAAATCAAAGTGTACTACCTAATCAAAATCAAATTAAAGTGGAGATACTCGATTGAAATCAAATTAAAGTATAATTATTCAATTGAATAAAATTGAAGTATAGTTGTCTAATTGACATTAAATGAAAATATAATTATCGAAAACAAATTTGTCCCTTTTAACATTAATGAATATATTCTCAAACTTGATTTTGATGATGATATAGAGGTAAGAAACAAAAAGTTAGAAATCATGGCTAAGTTTACTCCTATTATTAAATCACAAAAAATCTCTCGATGAAGTGAATGATTTATCTCGGCTTGTTAAACTATTTTAGAACAATCTCTATGTCAAGAAATGATTAGGCTACTCGCCTCAAGCTTGCATGTTGGTCATATAAAGTTACAGTGTCTCACTTAGGGTTTAGTGCACCACTCTTTTTGAAAGAATTTAATAGGTTGGTGAGTTCGACTGTGACAGATTGTCATCTTCTTGATTGATTGGCTTGGACAATTCAGGTCAATGAGAATACTTTTTTATGTCAAATCATAATAATGTTTCCATATAACGTCTTTCGTAATTTGATTCTCGTCCCTATCAACGGAGTCTTGAATGTTTCAAACTGACTTGTCTAGTCTCTTTGATAGAAATGTCCTTTTTCCCAAGTCAAGAAGACCCTAAATTGATCCGACTTGAATTTCAGCTCGATTCTGACATGACAACATAATTATATATGCGAGTCTCTCAAATAGCCCTAAAAAAAGGGCCAAGATACCCTAGTTTGGCCAAAATTTGATTTCCTAATCAAATTCGGAAGTTGGTCCAGGCAGTGCCACCCTTGGTACATTATTTTATTTTATTTTTTTTTACTGCTGGTACGTACCAAGAACCTGCACGGTTGCACCTACCTATTATTTCACCCCACATAACGCACACGCAGGTGCTATTTCCTAAATTTTGCATTTTGATCCCTGAGCCTCTGCCTCCTTCCATGTAAATCCTTGAACTTTTCAATTGACTTCTAATTCCGTCTAATTGAGTGCCCATAAGTTCTCAGCCTTCACGTAAAACCATCCTTGATCAAATCAACGTCCAAATCTCTTCATTTTGATTTGTTCACCATTAAATTGGAAATTTTACCTAATAAAACAAAGAGTGCACTAAAATAAATAGATCATTTGATCAATTTTAGTTTAACGACCTGATTAAGATTGTAAAATACTTGAAGTATAATTATTCGACACAACCCATCTTTATATAGAGTGAATTGTATTAGTATCTACATCACTCTATAATTGCATGATAGTTTACGACCATCAATTTCCTCACAAGGAATGTTGCCGATTGCTTGCAAACAAGTGATGCTAAAAAGAAAAAGATAAAGAAAAAGCCTTAGCTTGCTTGCTGCCTCATACAAAAGTACAAAAGAAAATGCTTCTTGTCCCACGCTCCTTAGATGTCGTAAAATCAATCCCAGGACCGAAATCACAAACCTATCTGCCAGTAACAACATGGACCAAAATGCTCTCCCACTACACCACAAACACAACATAACTTCCACTCATCCACCGCCACCGCCACCGCCACCTCCACCGCACCACTACCGCAAGCCATCTTTCTTGCACTTCCACTGGGGCAAAGACGCCGAAATCCTCTTCTCCGGTTGGCCCGACAATCATTCGGGCATGTATGCATTGGCTCTAGTATTTGTTTTTGTTCTGGCTGTTTTGGTTGAATTTCTGTCAAACCTTAATCTTGTCAAACCTGGGTCAAACCGGGTCGCGAGGGTTTTTTTCCAGACTGGCTTCCATGGAATTCGAGCCGGGTTTGCATATATGGTGGTGTTGGCTGTGATGTCTTTCAATGGTGGCGTTTTCATTGCAGCTGTTTTGGGCCATGCAATCGGGTTTTTGATTTTCGGAAGTCGAATCAGTAAGAAAGATTCCGGTACAGCTTAATTGCGACTTGGATCCGGATCCTGGAGAGATGAACATGATAGCTTCGCTCCACCAATTAAATTCACAAACCCACAATTTGTTCATGCAATATAAAATAATAGTTTGACGATGTCCGTTTGTTCACAATTTATGAGCGATTTTTTTACGCATGATTGATTCAATATATAATAAACACGTTACAAAATAAAAAATACTACGAAAAGTATATTCCATATGATGTTCATTGTATTATTCGTATATATGTGTACTTGTGTCGTCTCGAGTTAAATCCAACTAATCAGTCATCATTTTCATAATAAAATAAAGAAAATACTGGTATCTTTAATGATCTCAAGTAATTGGAAAAAGTGCATGGAATAATCAATCATCCATGCAATTATTACCAAGATTTGCTTTGCTTCAATTCTTGAGATCAGTTCAATACTTCTGTCCCAAGCTTCCATTATAACCATTTGTTTGTATCCTAATTGTAACTACTTATATAAGTAATTGAAGCAGGCCAAGAATTTAGTTCAGAATAAGCAATTCTTGAAATCAAACTACTTATAATTTCCATTTCAAAATAATTCATAAAACCATGTTTCCTATGAATTTCCCAGGACATCCCCCCTCAAACTTCTGGAATTCCTATGTAATGAGATTGTTCCCAGGATGATCAGATCACCAAACCCTATCTTATTACTGGTTCTCTCTCTTTCTGGTGTTTCTGCTTGCTTTCACTGCAGAATTTTGTTCACTGTATTCAATTCACAAGCAAATTGATTCAAAAGTTGCATTGTTGAATCATGCCGGAATGCGAACCTTAAAATATTTATGTCTCATTTGGCTGTTGTAGCGGTCATCACCACCGATTTCATGTTTTTTCTGGCCGCTGTAGCCGGCCATGGAATTGGAAATTTTGTTGGGAAGTTGTATCAGTATCAAATTGAACAAGCCATGGCTCCACCACAAAGTGCAGATAGCTTTGAACTTACAAAAGTTTGATATGAACATTGCTTTTATTTTTATCAGTCAACATTTCTGTCTTTTCGCCTTTATTTGGTATTGATTAAAATCTTGTCGACAATTAATTTTATTCACACATTTTGTGGGACTTATAATTTTTTAACCGCACATTTTATCTACTTTTATCAAGATCTACTAAAAATCTAATTTTAATCCATACCAAACAAATATGCATATACACCATGCTTGCATGTAATATTGAAGATAGGTAAATAAATTGTTTCATTATCGATCAACACATTTTGTAAGAAATATATACTGGAAGGGACTCGATTTTGTCGTGAACAAAAATTTAGCTTTTTTTTCTTTAATTAATTTTGTTTATGGCTATCCAATGCTATATATAAACATGAACCAAAAGTTTATGGTGCGTTTTATTTACTGTTTTCAAGTTGTTTTCAAATTTCATTTTTGCAAAATACGCAACAACTTATTTGGTTTGATGTTTTTATAAATTTTTGAAAACAACTATAATATAAAATTCAAAGCGCACTTTTTTTTGAGTGTTTCATTGAAATTAAAATTCAAAAGTTAAAAAATTGAAAAAATAAAATCTGAAACTATAAAAAAAATTCTAAAATCTAAAAAAAATGTTCTGAAAAATAAATTAAAATTTTTTAGAGAAATAAAAATTATAAAAATAAACCAAGCTCTTAATGGCTATTTAAATAAAAATTCTAGATTAATATATTTAAATAAAACAGATAAAACCATATCATTAATTTTTAATTTCCATGTTTTGTTGACTCAATTTATTGTTTATTTTAATTTTGTAGCGAAAAAAATTGATAACATATTAGTATAAAATTATTTTATTTTATTACATAATTAAATTTATGAAATAAAATGTTTTTTTAAAAATAATTTCTCATTCGAAACCAAATGTGTTTTATATTTTTCTGTTTTGAGAAACAATTTTTTTAAATGACAAACCAAATACTATTTTAATAATCTTAAAATAAACACTAAAAAAATTGAAAACTCAAAATTGAAATACAAACCAAATGGGAGAAGATACAATTACAAAGACACTATCGTAGTTTACCATGGGAAACATGCTCCTCCCCCTTGTTAGAATTACTTTAAGCATCTCCAATGATAATGTAAAATGGATATTAAATCTTCTCAGTGGCCGTAAATTAATCAACCTTAATGAAGAGATGCAAATGAGATACAAATTGTATTTTTAAGCAGAAAATGTAAAATAAAAAAAATAGTAAATTTACATCTTTTTTACATTTACGAGAGGCAAAAAGTGAATTTAGATTTTTCCATTAGAGCATAATTTAATTTGGATCCATGAGGATGTAAATGAGAATGCAAAAGTGAGTTTGAAGATATCAAATTACATCTAATTTTATACTATCATTGAAGATGCGCTTAGAAGTTTGTTTTTCACAACATTTACAGTTTTTGTATGGAAAAAATGTTAAAATTAAAATTAACACATACAAGTAAATTAATCTGAAACCGTCTCACCAATAAAAATTGTTTTCATCCCGTTCAATTTGTCATCCTTGACGTTCAGTAATACGAGTGATAAAATGGGTTCGATGATGGGGTTGTCCCCCTCGTACAATTTAAAGACCACTGATCGTATTGAGGAAAAAATAATTATTCAAAAAATCAAACACGAAAATTCAAATATCATTTTTCTCTAATTTTTCTTTATAATGGTCATCAAACGGCGACTTAGGAATTGTTTGACAGAGCTTTTGATAAATGATTTAGCAAATTTTGACAAAAATTAATGAAATATATGATTAAAAAGTTGATAAAAATTGTGAATCCTTTCAAATATGTGGTTAATTTTGAAGTCTGATTGATTTAAAAGTTGATGAAATTTTATTGAATTTTATATCGTTCCTCAATGATGTATATGTGTAAAGTGAAATTTATTAGAAAAAGTAAAAGAAAAACAAAAGGAAAAGCAAAAGACAATCACATGATACTCAAGACTCATTTGATATGACTTTTGCTTCTTATAAAGAACTTTTTGTGAAAGCTATCTTAGTCCATGTTTGAAAACTATTTTTAAAAGAACTTTTTCTTATTGAAGAGCTTTGTTAGGAAGTCATATTGATGTCAATTTTCTTTAAAAATTCTTCTAATTAAAAAAATTATTCTTATAAAATTAATCAACAATTTAAAAGCAATTTTGAATCTTAAAAGTTTATTTTAACTTCTTAAAGTCATGTTAAACGGGTCTCTAGATAATAATTATTATTTTTTAACTTGTCCAAGTTCATTGAATTTATTTAAAATTTAATAAATTTAATTCAGCATTTAAAACATGCAAAGTGACGAA
This sequence comes from Fraxinus cuspidata, assembly GCA_903798385.1. Taxonomy (NCBI): domain Eukaryota; kingdom Viridiplantae; phylum Streptophyta; class Magnoliopsida; order Lamiales; family Oleaceae; genus Fraxinus; species Fraxinus cuspidata. The sequence continues at coordinate 14,882 of CAIGRP010110769.1, forward strand.
GCATCCAAAACCGAATTCCAATTGGCAGATATAAATTAAAAGTAGGACAAATAAACAAGGGTTGAGCTTCACAAACTATGTCATATCCTCCTTTTTTCACTCCTATATATGACTAATCTACCACAATATAAACTCAGAATTAATCCAAAATCTTTCTTAATTTTGTCTAATTGACAATTTTTCACTTCTCTTTCCAAGAAATGTCTCATGAACATGACCGTGGTAACATGTCTGTGTCAATGCCAACACCAACACCAACACCAACATCTTCTAGTTCAGTGTATATTCATAGTATGAACATGAAACACAAAACCATGCACATGAGCTTTTTCTGGGGTAAAGACGTTGTGGTACTTTTCCAAGGATGGCCAGATGACCGGCTTGGCATGTACATATTGGCTCTAGCCTTTGTGTTTTTGCTCGCAGTTGCAGTTGAAGTCTTAGCAGTGTCTCCACCTGCGAAGCCTGGGGCACATCCGGTGTCTATTTCTTTGATTCAGGCCAGTGTTTATGCAGTTCGAATGGTTCTTGTTTTTGTCTGTCGATATTATGTGGTTAAAAAATAAGAAAATCTTTTACATTTGAATGTAATATTATTTTATTGAAAAATGTGTAATTGAGAATAAGAAAGAAAAATGTATTTTAAAAATAATAGGGACCTAACATGGATTAAATATCATTTTAGTCAAAATTATCGAATATCGGAAACATAATCTTCACATGCAGGTGGATTCAACGGAGCGCTAAATCCACTTCGAAACCAGTGTTATTTGTGCATCTATTCTCTTGGTACTTGTTTGGTACTATAGATTGTACATTACTGCATACATTTTGAAAAACAACCGTGTTATTTGTGCATGTTCAATCACAAGATTTTTGTTACAGGCAATACATAGCAACATCTGATTGGAAGTTGAAAAAAAAAATTGATCCAATCATATCTCACAACATCATGTATACATAAACCATTATATACATATATTACAATCGTTTTATTTTTCTGAAGGCACAAGGAATGTTTTAGATTATTTTGTCCATATTACTATAGAAAACAAGCCCAAGAACATTTGATCTCGTGAGAAGAATACTCACAATATGGTACCTGTCTAATCCAATTGCAATGAAAATTCAATTGGTTTAAGCTCCAAAATTTAGTCATTACTAGACACCGTTTGAGTTCCATTTTTTTTTTTTTTTTTTGTGAAAAATGAATTTTATAATAGTAATTTATTGTAAAATGTAGTTAAAAGGAAGAAGAATTTTAAGTTTATGTGCAAAATTATTTTCTAAGAGAATGGGGTAGAAAATGAATTTGAAATAAAATAATTTTTATTGAATAATGGTCAAACAGGGGCTAAATGAAACTCCAATACTACAAAAAAGGCGTTAAAAACCGCAACTCCCAAGCAATGGACAACGGTTTGAACTCTGGGAAAAACATAAAGCATCCTGGCCTAAGCGTGCAATACGTACCCTAGCATGCATACCTAACGAAATGATCCACAATTCCATATCTAAAACAATGTTCATACTCAGGATAGATCTTCAGATGTTAGCACATTAATAAAAAAATTTGTGAACTGCTTTAGACAACAAAGAAGCTCTTTTCATCCAATACAAGACTTGTCGTACTACTTCTTGCAAGAAGAGATTCAACAATCCAAGAAACTAATTAGAATGATTAAATATGCAAGTAAATTATCAAAACAAAAACAAGAGAACACTATATCGAATTTTTACGTGGAAAAAACCATCTAATGTAGAGAGAGAAAAAAAATCACGGGACAACTCTGGCAAAATCCATTACAATAAACAGAGATACAACGTTCAAGTTTATGCCTAAAACTTGAGTTCTCAACAATTTAGGAATAACACTATATCAATCTCTAAGCAAACAATAATCTCAACCCCGAAATCATTAGTTTAACCTGTGAGATCTCCACTCCAAATACTACAACTCCTTTGTAGCACCAAAGTAACCTCTTAGAGAAATTTCCAACTTGTTTTTGAATAGAGAACAAACGTGTGAAATCCACACCCTAAGAAGGAAGAAAAACACTTGCTTATTCTCTTCAATGTCTCCACATAGCCGAAGCCAAGTTTTTCCTTTGTTTATATCTCTCGGCAATCTCTATTTTCTATTTTTACGTACAACCATAGTCAGGAAAAAGAGAGAAAATTAGGCCTCATATGTTGACCTACAAGACATGATAGTGGATTGGGCTTTTTATTTCCTCATGGGCTGGACCAAGCCCACATAACAATCTCCCCCTCCATCCCACTGAGGAAGGAGATTATCCTCTAACAAATTAGTTAAAGTCCATGTCGCCTAGTCCGACATAAAGCTCGAGCTTTTTTTTTTAGTCACAACCTTTGTCATCATATCAGCTGATTTCTTCTCTAACAATATCAATTGTTCTACCACTACTTGTCGTAGCCAATGATATCTCACATTAATGTGCTTAGTTCGAGAATGATAAGTAGCATTCTTGCTTAAGTCTAATGTGCTCTGACTATCACAATTAATTACATACCCATCTTACTTCAAACATAAATCTTGGAGAAACTGTTTCATCCAAATCATTTATTTTGCTACTTCAGCTGTTGCAATGTATTCAGCTTCAGTTGTAGATAAGGCAATACACTTTTGTAATTTTGATGGCCATGAGACAGCTTCCCCTGCAAAAGTAACCAAGTATCCTAAATTTGATTTTCTACCATCAAGATCATCAGCCATATTTGCATCTATAAGCCCTCTAAAAGTCAAGCACATCTTTGAGTACATATCAAGTATCTAAAAATCAATTTCACTGCATCCCAATGATCTTCACCGGGATTAACAATAAACCTGCTGACTATCCCAACGTGAGCAAAGTCTGGCCGCGTACAAACCATAACGTACATCAAACTCCCAACCACAGAGGAGTAAGTGATTTCCATCATTCTTTCTTTATCTTCCTTCTTAGAATGACAAGTCACCTTACTCAATATGAAGTGATTACCAAGTGGTGTCCCAACTGGTTTAACATTCTTCACATTAAACTTTACCAGTATTCTTTCTACATATTTCTCCTTTGATAACCATAACTTTTTGGTTTTTCTATTACAACAAATATGCATCTCCAAAATTTGTCGTCCTGGTCCAAGATCCTTCATGTCAAATGACTTGAACAAATCTACCTTCAAACTGCGAATCAACTGAACATCTTTTCCCACTATCAACATGCCATCTACATATAGCAGAAGAATAATGAAATTACCACCATGGAATACTCTATCATAAACACAATGATATGCATTTGTCTTGGTATAACCATTAGCCATCATAAATGAGTCAAACTTCTTATACTACTGTCATGAAGCATATTTCAACCCATACAAACTTCTTTTCAACCTGCAAACCATATGTTATTTTCCTCTTACTTCAATTCCCTTTAGCTCAACCATGTAGATTTTTTCCTCCAAATCTTCATGGAGAAATGCTATTTTGACATCTACTTGTTCTACATGAAGATCCAAACTAGCTACTAAACCAAAAACCACTCGAATGGAAGTTATTTTGACAATAAGAGAAAATATCTCATCGAAATCAATCCGATCGAAGCCCCTCACCACCAATCGAGCTTTATTCTTCACTAGCTTTTCACCATCTTTCTTTAGCTTGAATGCAAATTTATTTTTCAATGCCTTTTTCCATTTAGGAAGGTCGCTAGCTCATAAATTTTATTCTTCTGCAAAGAATACATTTCTTCCTGTATAGCCTTCACCTAGTTCTATTTTTCCTTATGAGATTGTACCTCAGAAAGCATTATGGCTCCCCCTCATCAGTTACCAACAGATAATCTGATACATGATACCCGATTGATGGATGATGCTCCTTGATAGATCTTCTAATATGAGGCTCTGATGTAGTAGGTTGATCATCCTTCTCAATATCCTATAAATCATCCTTATCAACCCTTGCTGGCTCATCAGCATGATTGTCAATGTAAGTCTCTACCCCCCTTGAGTGGTACTATCTGGAGGCAAAGAGACGAGTGTAAGGTCAGTGAAACCCTCAACAACACGTGTTTGATTCCTACAGTTCTCAAAATCTACTAACTTCTAATTTTCACGAAAAAACACATCTCTACTTCTGATTATTTTCTTCTTTTTTGCATCTCATAGTCTATAGGCTTATTCTGGATCTCCCTAGCCAACAAAAATGCAAGCACTAGCTTTATCATCTAGTTTCAACCGTTGTTCCCTAGACACATGTGCAAATGCTTTGCACCAAAAAACCTTCAAGTAAGAATAAAAAAAATCCTTTCTTATCCAAAACTTTTCTGGAATCTCAAAATCCAAAGGAACGGATGGAAACCGATTGATTAGATAGCACGTTGTTCGAACTATTTCACCCCAGAATGATTTAGGTAACCTAACCATCCTTAACACACTTCTGATATTTTCCACAATGGTGTGGTTCATTCTCACTGCCACGCTGTTGTGTTGTGGAGTACTAGGAACTGTCTTCTCATGTTTAATACCATGCTTTGAGCTTAGACGTGTATTCTCCTTCGTTGTCAGTTTGAAGACAGTTCAAAACCTTTTCGCTTTCCCATTCTACCATAGCATGAAACTTCTTGAAGTTATGGAAAATCTAGTCTTTTGACCTCAAATAAAATACCTACAACTTTCTTGAATCATAAAAGTAAGAAAATATTTATTGCCACCTAAGGACTTCACCTCAAGGGACCACAAACATAAGAATAAACTAAATCTAAAATATTAGACTTTTATTAGAGGGTTTTGGAAGGAAACTCTATGTCGTTTACCAAGTAAACAATAATCACATGAATTTAGTGACGTACCTTTGGAAAAAGGAGTGAGAGACTTCTTTACTAAAATCTGCATCTTTCCTTGCTCATGTGAGCTAGCCACTTGTGCCACAAGTCTTGTGAAGAATCGTTTTTAGTTGCATTCACAGCTTCACCACACACCTTTACTTGTGTTTTGTAAAGTGTACAACAAACATTTCCTCTCGCAAATACCACTGACCCTTTTATAAGTTTACATCTTCCGCTGCCAAAATAACTGTCATAACTCGCTTCCTCAAAGGCATGTGTAGATAGCAAATTCAGACGCATGTGTGGAACATGTCGCATATTCTTCAATGTCTGGTTGCATCCAATATCAGTCAAAAGACAAATATATCAAATTCCCACAATGTTGGCAAAACTGTTATTACCCATCTTCACCCTGCCAAAGTTACCCTATTTGTATGAAATGAAGAACTCCTCTCTTGGAGTAACATGGTAAGAAGTCGCTGGGTCAATAACCCATTCAAGAAATGAATCTGCAACATGACAACACTGTTCATCTTCAGTAGAAAAAACTGCTACCACCACTTCTTCATCTGAAGTGCTAGCTGCTGTATTTTGATCCGTATTCTTCTTATTTTTCTCCTCTTTCAATTTGTTTTTCCAAACCATGAAATGTTTCTTTATATGACCATCTTTATCACAATAAAAACATTTGACATTTCTTCTTGCCTTTGACTGACTTCTGAAGTTACCACGTCCCTTAGGACCTTTGCTTTCACTATTTTCTATGTTCTCTATAATAAGAGCTTATGCATCATTCCAACCTAAATCATTTCTTCTTATTTCTTCATTAAACAAATTGTCATTAACTAGAGTAAGTCCAAGCACACCATTCGGAGCAGAGTTACTCAGTAATACCACCAAAGTTTCACAACTATCACGCAATGAACTCATAAGTAATATTGCTTGCATATCATCATCTAGCTTCAGATTCACGAGCTTTCTAATAGTGAAAGCTTTATTTTGAGTAGTCTTCCTCTCATAGAGACCCTCTAGTTGTTTCCAAAGGCTATGAGCAGATGTCTCTTGAGATATATGGTAGAAAATATTAAGATCAATCAACTGTCTAATATATCCAATGACTTTCCTGTTTATCTTATTTCGGTCACTATCACTTATACGACCTAGCTTGACACTATGACCTTTAATATGTTCATGTAAATCCTTACAATATAGGATATCTTCCATCATAGGCTTCCAAATAGAATAATTTGAAGCCGATAATTTAATCATAGTGCTCAAAGGATTCTCCATTTACTCCTGCAATAGAACCACACCCACACAACCTGAGCTTTGATACCACTTTGTTGAGCAATTACTACTTCATGCAAGAATAAATTTAACAATCCAAGCAACTAACTAGAGTGATTAAATATGCAAGTAAATGATCAAAGCAAAAACAAGATAACATAACACTGAATTTTTACATGGGAAAAAACCCTCTAGTGTAGAGGAAAAAAACCACGGGGCAACTCTGGTTATATCCACTATAATAAACAGAGATTACAACGTTCAAGTTTATGTCTAAAACTTGAGTTCTCAACAATTTGGGAATACAACTATAATCAATCTCTAAGAAAACAATAATCTCAACCCCGAAACCATTAGTTTAACCTATGAGATCTCAACTCCAAATACTATAACTCTTTTGTAGCACCAAAGTAACCTCTTAGAGAAATTTCCAACTTGTTTTTGAATAGAAAACAATCCTGTGTGAAATCCACACCCCAAAAATGAAGAAAAACACTTGCTTCTTCTCTTCAATGTCTCCTCAAAGCCGAAGCCAAGTATTTCCTCTATTTATATCTCTTGGTAGTCTCTGTTTTCTGTTTTTACGTACAGTCACAGTCAGAAAAAAGAGAGAGAAGCCTCATATGTTAACCTTCAAGACATGATAGTGGATTGGCTTTTAATTTCCTCATGGGTTGAACGAAGCCCATCTAAAATGTACCTGAATTATTTGGTGCATATATCAGCATATTACACACCATGAAGTTGGAACGGTGCAGATAAGTGAGTGCTCGACCCAGTAAAATGTAATTGGTCCCCATTAATGGATACTAAAGAACGGTGCAGAAAAGAAATTGTTGTGACATAAGAAAAAATTTTTAATTTTCAATTTTCTTTATTATTTTTATTTTCAGATTTAATATAAAATAAAAAACTTGAAATTTAAAATGTAAGTTATATTTGAAT
>CAIGRP010110772.1:0-42903 GCA_903798385.1 Fraxinus cuspidata
CGCCTCACCACAGAACCGGCTCTGGGTTCGACCAAGATCACTTAAAAAACTTTAACTTGTAAATTTTCCGCCTCACCACAGAACCGGCTCTGGATTCGACCAAGATCACTTAAAAAACTTTAACTTGTAAATTTTTTAAGTATAGTAGGTTCGACCAAGTTATATAATTTGACCTTTTTAGCAAAGTAGTCCAAACCTTAGAGATCATATAGCTTTGGTGATAATGATATCAGAATTATAAATGATTCGGCATCGTAGGGTTCGTCAAATTAATTTATGTGATTTTTTACAAGTGTTAACGCTTTTGCAAACGTGGTCCTTTCAGAAGGATATCAAATCCTTTGGGGACTCCTTCAATGGTGGATGGTTCATCTATGGAAGGTTTTGCCTCTTTAAGGTAGGCCCCCGTAGGGTACTTCATGCCTTTCCTTTTAAAGCGATTTGACTTCCTTGGTTGGAAGTAGCTCTTCCATACAAAAGTTTCTTCCATGGTGGATGGTAATCCAAGAAAGGCTTTGTCTCGTAGGTATTAAGGTGGGACCCATGTGTATCCTTTCGTACCTCTCATTTCAAAGCAATTTTACCTTGTTCCATGGGATAGCTCTTATATACAAGGGTTTCTTCCAAGGTGAATGGTTCATCTATAGAAGGATACACCTCATAGGTATTAAAGCGGTCGCCTTATAAGGTGCTAACTCTCATTTTGAAGCAATTTTACATCCTTGAAGAGGTGGCTCTTCTATGTAAGGACTTCTTCCATGGTGATGGTTTATCCACGGAAGGCTTCACCTCGTAGGTATCAAGGTATCCCCATTATGGAGTGCTTTACACCCCTCTTCTTTTGAAGGGATTCGACTTCTTTGTATGGGGTGACTCATCTATGTAAGGGCTTCTTCCATAATAGATAGTTCATCCATGGAAGAAGAAATAGGAGGCAAACTTATATGTTCTAAAATTCTTTTATATTGTAAGAAAGTAATTACATGGGTTGGGAAAGAGCATCCAACTGAATAGATGAGCCTTGCTTATTGATAATATCTAAGTGCTCAATGTTCCATAGATGAGGCTATACCTTTTCATCTAGGTCTTTAATTTGTGGAAAAGTCGTCGTTCTTCTTTCATACAGTAGGGGCTTTCCAATTGGTGCTCAATATCTCTACGCCTAGCTCATTTGAAGATAGAAATAGCTTCCTCAAAATAAGGTTGCCCATGTAAAATAACCTCTTCTTTACCTTAGCATTGTAGTAGTGGTACATTTTTCGCTGATAAAATGTGAGATTCACTTGGAAATCATCTCCGTTTTCTTCAAGGAAGTTCAGTTCGCACCTCCTTAACTGCTATTAGATATTTCATTGAAGAGTAAATGACGAGGTGAGGACAATCTTACCTCAATCAGACTCATAGGTTCGACTCCATAAGCCCTCGAGAAATGAGTTTCTCCAGTGACGATTCAACTTGTGGTATGAATAGCCTACAACACTTGATGGAGCTCGTCAACCTAAGCTCCTTTGGAGGCCACAAGCTTCCTTTTCAATGTATACTTATTGTTTTGTTGACGGCTTCTACTTGGTCGTTTGTTTGAGAGTAGTAATGTGTTGAGAAATATTTCTTGATTTCTAACTCGTCACATAGGTCCTTGAACTTTTTTTCCATCAAATTGTCTTCCATTATGTGATACGATTGAGTGGGAAATGTCAAACTAGCATATGATGTTCTTCTATAAAAGTTTCAAATGTTGTCTTCAGTGATTTTAACTAGAGGTTCGACTTCTACCCACTTAGTGAAGTAATCCATGGCGAAAATTTCATAACTAGCACTGTCTCTTCCTTTTTGAAAAGCCTATAAGGTCAGTCCCCCACTTGAGAAATGGCCAAAGGCTAGAAACAATTGTAAGCTCTTGGCATGGATGCCTCTAAATGGTTGAGAAGCGTTAGCACTTGTCGCACTTTTGCACAAATTGAAGATCATTTTTCAAGGTATGCCAATAACATCCTTGCCTAAGCACCTTTTGTTCAAGTGCGGTATTTTCGGTGTAGTTCCACATACGCCTTCACAAATTTCCCTAAGGATATATATCGTATTTTTTTCTCATGTGCATCGTAGGAATGACGAGGAGAAGCCTCTTTTGTATAGCACATCATCTTGGAAAACGAAGTGTGTAGCTTGTCTTTTAAGTTTGTAGGCTTCATTCTTGTTGTCAAGTAAGACCAGGTCCGTGAGGAAAGCAATAATAGGTTGTATCCATAATGGAGTGTCTTCAGTCCACATCATTTATTCTTCATTTGAGATAAAGGGTCGAATAGGTGCTCAATGGGCACTATCTTCAGAAGTTCGGAATTTTTACTACTAGTCAACTTTGATAGGGCATTAGCATGGGTATTTTCAAGACGTGAAATTTGCGTCAACTCAAACTTTTCAAAAGATGGAAGGAGTTCTATAACTTATTTGAGGTATGCTACAATATTTTATCTCTTGCGGTGAAGTTGACATTGACTTGGCTTACCACTAGTTGAGAGTTACTACTTATGAGTAGACTCTTCACTTGCATATCTTTAGGCAATTTGAGGCCAGCTAGGAGAGCCTCATATTTAGTAATGTTAATGGGGGCCTTCAAAACCTTATCGCACAATCAAGTTTGTAGCCTTATGGACTTACTAAGACCACTTTTGCGCTAGAGCATGTATGAGCCACCTACGAATGGGCTCTAAGTGTGGGCTCAACAAGTTCCACTATCTCTTTTATTTTAGGAACATTGGTGAATTTCACTACAAAATCTGCAAGGGCTTGACCCTTGATAGAAGTTCTTGCCTTGAAGACAAGGTTAAACTCACTCAGCACTTTAACCAATTTCATTAGCCTCCTTGAAGAATTAGGTTTCTGAAGCATCTACTTGAGTAGAAAGTTTGTAAGCACATCTATGCTTTGGGCCTAGAAGTATGACCTCGACTTTCTTAAAGCATTGACAAGGGAGAGGGCGAGCTTCTCCATATCCGAGTAGCGGGCCTCAGTTTGTAGGAGGGATTTGCGACATAATAGATAGACAATAGGTGGTTGCCTTCTTTTCTTATTAGGACTGAGTTGATGGCCTCTTCAGATATGGCTAGATATAATAGCAGGGGTTCATCAGCCTTTGGTTTGGAGCCTGTCCTAGGTGCTTTTTCAAACCTTGGAAAGTCTCTTCACACTCCCCATTCCTTTGGAACTTCTTCCTTTATTTGAGAACTTTGAAGAAGGGATTGTCCTATGTGCTTCTTTAGCCCTTTGAAATCCCCTTTACACTCCTCGTTCTATAGAACTTATTTCCTCCTTTGAGAACTTTGAAGAAATGAAGGCATTTATTGATGGCTTTTGAGAAGAAGCAACCAGAGCTACCACCCGCTCAGTGAGACTCTGTACCTCTTTGGGTTTTTTTTTGGAAACCTAATCTTTATTATGGCCTTTATCTTTTCAGGTGGACCTCAATACCTCTTTAATTGGCCATGAACGTTCCAGAGGTGACATTAAATGCGCACTTAAGGGAGTTTAACCTCATCTTGTACCTTAGAATTTGGAAAGTAGCATCAAGGTGCTTGACCTGGTCCATTATTTTGAGGCTTTTCACAAGTATGTCATCCGCATATACCTCATAGTTTTTTCCAATGAGGTTAGCAATCATCTTATTAACAAGCCTTTGGTAGGTGGCTGCGACATTTTTCAACTGAATGGAATCACTTATAGCTTGAATAAGCATCAATAAAGTTCAACAACTCATGCCCTGCGGAAGAGTCCATGAGTTGGTCTATCGTTGGGAAGGAGAAATTGTTCTTTCCGCAATCTTGGTTGAAGTTAGAGAAGTCTATACAGACCCCCACTTGCCATTGTGTTTCTTCACTAGGACCGGATTAGAGATCCACTTTAGATATGTGGCCTTTCTAATGAAGTCATTGGTTATCAGTTTCTTCACCCCTTCCTTCAAGACCTCATACCTCTTAAAATTGAGGGCTTTTCTCTTTTTTCTATACAGGACAGTCTTATGATCAATTTTTAGATGATGATAACTAACATTTGGGTCGATACTAACCATATTTTAATGCTTTTAAGTAAAGACATCGAAGTTCTTGCACAAGAAACCCTTAAGCCTATCTTTGGCTTCTGGTGGTAGATCCATTCGCACTTGTAGTACTTTGATGAGGCCTTGAGAGTCTACAGGGAAGCTCTTCAATTATTTCACTGGAGCCATTTGTAAATCAAACCCTATGATATGAGGGTTCAACTAATTATATATAGACCCTTCTATAGGGGTCAGCCATTTCTCAGGGCCATCAATCATTTTTCCGCCTTCCACTTGTTCAAAGGCCCGCCATTCTTCAGGGGTGTCAATCATTTTGATGTGAAATAACACCTTATTTGATAAAAATCATGGAAGGCAAGCTACAAGGATCCATTGCATGTTGAAAATGGACAAATGACAAGATCAAGATAAAAAATGATCAAGGAAGCCATGCAAAGATTCGTCTAAGCTACGTGGGCCAAGAGTTTGAGTGCAACAAGTAATACACAAAGTTTTCAAGTTGGGTATGAAAGATGAACTAACCTTTCTATCATTTGATTCAATCAAAAGAAGAAGGAGATTTTTAGTAAATCTACACGACCGTAAGGCTTTAATTCAGTACGATCGCGAGCATCAAAGTTTTTCAACCCGAGAGCAAAATACTTATTCCATGCGGTCACGATTAGTATAATCATGCAATCGCAACGCTTTTTGATGGATTCCAAATTTTAGTTTTTCAGTTTAAGTCAAACTCTATTTTTATCATGTTTATCTAGTTGTTTTTTTATATTTGATGCTATCAAAAACTTGTACCTAAATGAATTCGAACTGGATGATTGAACTCCACACTATCTGATCTTCAATACCTGAAAAAAGGTGTCGAGGTGTGTCATCATCACCCCTCCAATATTTAAATCAAAAAGAGAAATTGTGCAAAAGGCTGTATGCTGGAATATTATGAAAAACGTAACAGAATAATGAGGTTGGGTCATGTATTTATAGATGGTGGATAGGGAGTCCTAAAAGGATTCAACTTCCCGTAGTCCTTATCCTTGTTATACAAGGTGTTTGTGTTATGTTAGAAGTACACAGTTTGAGTTAGAGTCAAATTTGTAATAGGTTGGGAGTTTGTATTTAAATAGAAAAAGTGGTGAGTTGTAGTTAGAATAGGATTAACATTCCTAGGAAACGTGAGATAAGGTCAAGGAGACCGGGCAAAAGTACCACAAGCCCCACCTCCTCGATTAACCCTGACCTCTACATAAACCCTAACCTTGGAGTTGGCACACTTAGGGTGGCTAAGTTCGGGCAATTTGTTCGAGATCGGGCATAGTGCATTACTACTCATCACAGGCCCTGTGCATCTAAGTCATAGCTAAAAGTTTCGTACTCGAGCTACAAGTTTAGATGCAACGAACAGCTGGGTGTTTGACACACGTCGGATGTGTACCCTACCTTGGATGGAAAACACGTGGTATGATCCAACGGTCTGGATTGCACGTCCTTTGACCTTCCTCTGGCCCCTATAAATGCCCCTTTTTTACCCATCATTTAACACTTTTTCACTCTTAACTCTCAATAAAAGCAGTTTAAGTTCGGGGCTTAAAGGATTTTTTTGTGAGCGACCACTTTAAGAGGTAAGTGTTCGAGTTCTTAAGTTATTTATTTTAAGTAGTATAATGTCAAGTAGTAGCAGTGAGGGGCCAAGTAATAGCAGGAGCCAGTCTTCTAGGAGTTCAACCACTAGGAACTCCGAGGTAGATAGTGCGTCATTCATCCCTATGGTCGTACCTATTGCCTCGCACCCCGAGGTCGAGACAACCTTAACATAGCCTAGAGAAATGACTAAGTACAAAGGACATATGGTTATAAAAGTCACCAGGGAGTTCAGGGTTATGCCCTTATGTGACGTTAAGACCTTTGAGCCCCATAAAACAGTGGTAGATGCTCGAAATGGAGAGATAACTTTTTTTACGGATGTCCTCAAGGCTGGGCTTAGGTGGCCTCTTCACTCGTTCTTTTCCACTTTCTGAACTCCTTCTTTATATACCCGGGCAATTAGCCCCTAATGGGTGTAGGCTCTTGGGTTATTTTTTTATTTTATGTACTCAAGGTAGAGCCTAGGATCAACCTCTTGAGGATGGTTTATGATTTGATGTTTTCACCGGTGTGCAACTGTTTTTTACATTTATCCACTAAGGGGGGTTTAGGACACCAGAAACACCGAGCTCTCTCCTAGGTTGGAAAGAGCGTTTCTTTTTTTGTTAAACCTTAAGACCCCGACCACCCATTTAGCCCGAGGTGGGAAATCCCTGATAAGAATAGGTTCAACGAGGGTCAGGCATACTTCAAGATTTTGGAGAGTAATAGGTTGAGGCTAGTGAATCACGACCCTCTTGCAGCCAGAATTGATTATTTACTCGAGGATGACACCTTGATCTCGCCAACGTGAGGAAAATCGAGGGTATAGGCCTTAACTCTTACTATTTCTATTAACATTCCCAAACTAAGATCGAGCTAATACCTCACGAACGTGCATCATAAGGCAAAGGGCATAAAGCCCAAGTGTCTGCCCCGTTGAAGGGGAAGAAACAAGCTCGAGAAGGAACCCCAAGCAAGGGCCCTAGTGGAATTAGGTAAACATCGAGGAGCCCAGCCTTCGCCATTGCCATTTCCTTGAACTACAGTTTACGCTTCCACTCCTCGTACCATACTGGAGATAGTGGACCTAGAGAATGACGCACCTCTACCCAACTCGATGTTGGAGGAACATGCTCGATGAAAGTCGTTGTACTTGCTTTTGTCACAAGGTAGTCTCGGAGGCCACTTCAACTATTTAAGGTCTTTGATTTCCATCAAAATGTTAGACCTTGTAGTGTTCAAATGAGTGAAGGATGTTGGAGGGGGGTCTTACCTTGGCTTGCTTCGAAAAGGATCCAGACACTGGTTAGACTCATGCGGCCTCTTAAGCTAGGGCTTCTTTAATAGCGGGGCATCTCCCTTAAGAAACATAGTCTCTTTCATGTTGATGTATTTCTCAGCCCGGGTAAGTAGGTATGCTATTGACTTGGGAGGGATCTTTAACATGGACATCTTAAACGCCTCACATCTTACAACGTATGTTGGGACAGAGACGACGGTTGTGATATGTAGGTTTGGAATCTGGAGTCTTTCTTTGTTAAACCTTATGATGAAGTTGCGAAGTGTTTCATTGGGTCTTCGATGCATCTACATGAGTGATGCAACTATCTTCCTGATATGCTTGCTGCTTCGGAAAAAAGGTAGAGAATTTATTGGCCAAATCTGAGAAGAAGCAATGGAGTTGGGTTCCAATGTAGAGAACAAATCCCAGGCTGTGTTGGTAAGTGTTTGAGGAAAGACTTTGCACATTATAGCATTGGGTGCAACCTACAAGTTCATGATATCTATGTATATATTGAGATGGTTGATGGGGTCAGTTGTCCCATCATACTCCTATACCCGAGAATACTTAAACCGGTCCGATAAGGGGGTATGATAAGACTTCCGGGGTGAAATGTGTGTTAGGGGTGAACCATGTTGCTGCCTGAGACTTCTAAAGCATTTCGACAGTGATTCTCTCCTGAATATCTTTGCAAGATCATTAGAGTCCATCATAATTGATCTCGAACCTAAGGGCACATGTGGTACGCCTGAGGTTCCAGCATCACCATGGCTAGGTCGGGGCCTGAGCATCTACCATAAGACCACTCTACGGCGATGGTGTTGGAGGTGTACTTCTCTAATTTAGCAGTTAAGTTAACTTGGCCACTTGTTGGCGAAACTCCTCAAATGCTCCAGGAGTGACTGCTGCTGATGGGTGTGGTGGTTCTCCTGATGATATCTCTTAGGGACCCAAAGGGTCTCCGGTAGAAGGTTGGTTAAGAACGGATGATCTTGTTGAAAGATGTCATGAACGTGTGTTAATCATGGCTTTTGGTAGCATTTTCCATAGACGGCGCTAATGATGCTACCAAAAACTTGTATCTGAACGAACTCGAACTGAATGATTGAACTCTACACGATCTGATCTTCAATACCTGAAACAAAGGTGTTGAAAAATGTCATCTTCACCCCTCCGATGCTTAAATCAGAAAGATAAATTGTGTAAAAGGTTGTATGCTGGAATATTATGAAAAACGTACCTGAATAATGAGGCTGGGTCATGTATTTATAGATGGTGGATAGGGAGTCCTAAAAGGATTCAACTTTCCATAGTCCTTATCCTTGTTATACAAGGTGTTTGTGTTATATTAGAAGTGCACAGTTTGAGTTGGAGTCAAATTTGTAATAAGTAGGGAGTTGTAGTTAGAATATGATTAACATTCCTAGGAAACGTGAGATAAGGTCAAGGAGATCGAGCAAAATTACCACAAGCCCGACCTCCACATAAACCCCAACCTTGGAGTTGGCACACTTGGGGTAGGCTAAGTTCGAGCAATTTGTTCGAGCTCAGGCGTAGTGTATTACTAATCATTAGTATTAATTCGACGTTTTTGTGTTCACCTATATATAAGGCTTTTTGTTGGAAAATAAATTGTTTGAGAGATTAATAAAAGTGAGTATTCGTTTTTTTATTTTGTTCTTAATTGAACTAATTCGAACTTATCAAAAATTTAGAATCGTTGTAGCGGTTGATAAGTGTTAAATATATACTTATTTAGCCATGTCAACGAGTCGAGTCGAGTCGAGCCACAAGCCAAAACTTAAAGCTCAGGCTCGCCTCAAGCCAAAAAGGTTCGAGCTATTTTTGGTCCGAGCCGAGCAAAGCAAAAGCTCAGCCGAAAAATTGAGGCTCGACCCTTAGCGAGCCGAGCCGAATCGATTTTTTTTCGTCGTGTCAAAAAAATTGACAAGTGCAAGCAGCTAAAAATAATTGCCTACACGCAGGCAGCTATTATAGCTGCTTACCCTTGTAGGGAGTTACATCATTTAATTTATTTTTATTTTTTTCCAATTTTTTATTATTGATGGACTCGGCTCGTATGGGTTGGGCCGGGCTCGAGCGATGCCCCCAAGGGAACTGAGCCATGAGTCGGCCTGTCTCGGGCTTTTTCCGGGCCGAGCCCGAGCTGACAAGATTTTTAGCCATTCCTACACTTATTTAAACCACCAAAAGTGATTTTTATTAGTATTATTATGAATTTGGTATTTAATTATTTATGTTTTTAGGATTTTGTAGAAGAAAACACAAATTGGCGAAATAATTGATGAAGAAGGACGAAACTGAATGAAATTTACAATGTTTGGATCAAATTCCACACATTGAAAATTCAAGGGATTGATTTGCACAAATTGGAAGATATGAAGCATTGATGCAATTATAATCAAAGTGGAGCGCAAAAAGAAATATTTTGGAAGTCTAGTTGGAATGAAAATTGGAAAATGAATCAACTTCAAAATGGAAGTAGTGGATTGGAAAATATAATTGAGCTAAAAATAAAGAAAGAAAGTACAAGAGACACGACATAGTGAGGAATAGAAAATAAAGAGAAAATGGGGAGAAGAAAAAGAAGTAGACTGTGCAGGAAGGCAACTGGGAGAAAAGAAATTAATATTCTAGGCAATTATTTGAGGAGAATTAATCACATTCGTCATCGTTACAGTTGGAAGATTTACACTACGCGATGAAAATTTTTTATCATGTTAAGTGTAGTTGAACCCGGTGATAT
Source organism: Fraxinus cuspidata (assembly GCA_903798385.1). Taxonomy (NCBI): domain Eukaryota; kingdom Viridiplantae; phylum Streptophyta; class Magnoliopsida; order Lamiales; family Oleaceae; genus Fraxinus; species Fraxinus cuspidata. The sequence continues at coordinate 9,721 of CAIGRP010110772.1, forward strand.
TTTCCAACTTTTATTTGTTTGATTTCAATATTATAAGTGGCTAAATAATTTTTTGTGTTAGGATGGATGATGTAGCTTATTTTTTTAATATTTTTTAATTACAAGATTTTCATGCCACTTTACTACGTGTTAATTAATTATTGTGTGTTTAATATTTCAATTGTCTATGCAACAATTGAATGGTTAATGAATAATACTGAGACCGAAAGGTGATGTATGATTCTAGCTCGTGCAAGAATTAACATAGATACTATAAGAGACCGAGAGATAATTATAGGCTATACAATACACTTGGATTCCTATGTATTAATTCATTCATATGTGTGTGAATTTATATAGAGATATAATAAGTTTGGGCATATGAATATGATTAGTGTTGCTCGAGAGAAATCACTAACTACATTAGGTTAATTCGATCGTTGGCACATACGAAAGTGGTTGAATGAATTGGAATTAGATGTATGTTAAATAATTTAAGTGAAATCAGAAATCCAACTATCCAATCATATAATCCGATGTGTAGTTTTAATTCGAGTTTGTTATTTAATTTATTAGAACTTCGTTTAGAAAACACAAAGTGATTTAATAATTAGTGATTATTTTAATTTAAATTGAAGATATGTTAGTTTAAAAATTTATAATAGATAGTAGTCTCTGTGAGATGATATTCGGATTTGATAAATCTGCTTTATTACTTGTCACGATCCGTACATCTGCGAAATTTAACAAATAGCAGTCAAACCTTCTAGCCTCGATTCTTGATTCAAGAAATCATTGGGTCAAGATTTTATAACTCTAATTTTAGTTTTCTTGGAATTTTATCGAATCTTTTGTGGGTTATAGGGTACATCCTGTAACGGGGTTCACATCAATTGGTACCAGAGTTTTTTGCTCTAAAATCAAGTTTTCGTTCTTAATCTTTCCGGTTGTTTATAGTTTCAATTCTTCTTGTGTCTTCTTCGTTGAGTATTCATATTCTTTGAATCAGTCATATCCAAAATCACACCAAAAAAAGAATTGCTCTGTGCATTAATCGTAGTACACTAACACAATTTTTTTCTAGTTTCTTGCCTTGTATTAATCTTTTTGTTTATTTAATGTCAAAAAACGAAATTCCAAAAAGAAAAAGCCAAGAAAAAAGGCAAAAAAAAGTCAAGAAAAAGCATATTCAATTTCAAAAAATACAATCTTTATAGTCATTCAGTACATATATCATCATTTTGTATCAATCTTATTGTGAAAATGTATAAATCAATTTCAAGAAACCCTTTCTTGAAATTCTTGTGGTGTTATTTTCTAAGAAATACCATCTTTATTACTATTCGATACATATATCATCATTGAGAATCGATCTTATTGTGAAAAGGCATATATCAATTTCAAAAAATATTTTCTTGAAATTCTTAGGGTGCTTTCGTTCTTCTTTTGATCTTTCCTTCTTGAGTTTTATTATTCTTTTTGTTTCTTTAATTTTTACGGGTTTGAACATTACAAAAGCTAAATTCTTGATTGAGTTTAGTTATGTCCTTAGAGAACTTGGCAAAAAAGGCATAGAGAGGAAAAATGCAAGAGTGGTGAGCTTATTATCGGGAAAAAATCAATATTGAGTGAAACACTTGAATGTAAACACATGAGGATTATTTCTTTCTAATTATTAAGATGTCTGAAAAAGAGGAATCTACATCTAGGAAGGAGAACAACCAATTCTTCATGTTGAAAGCTATGGAACAACAATTTGAGAGGACAGGTGAAGTATTTTGAGAAATTAGGGATAAAATGGATAGACAGGATACGGTGATTGTGAATTTACAAATGGGGCAACCTAAAAGAGTTCCTAATTTTAGGAGACAATATAGGAGTGATCCTATAACAGGATTTGATGATGAGAATGAAGTAGAGAGTGAGAATGAGGATGGCCAAAGCTCGATAACTGAAGTGGGTAGTATGAGGAATAGAAGAGATATGTATGAAAGGGGGCCTAGAGAAGATCCTAGAGATTTTGGTGGTCGAGAAGGAGATAGAATTGATCTAAATTTGGGCAATATTAAGATGAAAATGCATTCATTCCAAAGTAGAAACGATCTTGAAGTTTATTTGGAGTAGGAGAAGACATTAGAGTTGATCTCTGATTGACATAATTATTTTGAGGAGAAAATGGTAAAACTAGCAATGATAGAATTTACTGATTATACAATAATATGGTGAGATCAATTGGCGACAAATAGGAGGATGCATGAGAGGCATGTAGAAACATGGGATGAATTGAAAGATATGATGAGGAGGGGATTTGTACCTAGTCATTACTATAGAGACCTTTGTCTAAAACTACGAAGCCTTAGCCAATGTTCAAGGAGTGTGGAGGATTACCATAGGGAGATGGAGGTAGCTATGATTGGGATCAATGTTGAGGAGGATTGGGAGGCCACGATGGCTAGATTTTTGAATCAATGTAGTAGAGTTACAATATTATCTGAAGTTGGAGGATATAGTGCATATGACTATGAAGGTAGAGAGACAATTAAATAGAAATTGAACAACAAGGTACTTTTTTGGGTTTTAATCTTCCTTGGAAACCGAAGTGGGATAATTATAGGAGTGATATGGCTGTTTCCAAGGGTAAGATCGAACCACCAAAGGGAAAAGAGAAAGTAGCTAGCGCAAATAACTTTAGTCAGATCTCCAACCTTCTAGAGATAGGGATATCAATTGTTTTAAATACTTGGGTTCAGGGTACATTGCTTTTCAATGCCTAAATAAAAAGGCAATGATCTTGCATGACAATGGTGAAGTGGTGTCAAAGAGTGATAGTGATGAGATGCCCGAGCTAGAGGATGTTAGTGGTGGTTATAAAGTAGAGTGTCCAATATAAGGTGAAGCACTTATTGCGATGCGTGCTCTTAGTACACAAATTAAGGTGGATGATATGGAGTAGCAGAGAGAGAACATATTTCATACTAAATGATATGTTAACAACAAGATATGTAGTATAATTATTTATAGGAGAGTTGTACCAATGTAACTAGTACAACCCTTGTTGAGAAGTTGGGTTTGTCTATGTTAAAACATCCTAGACCCTATAAGTTGCAGTGGTTGAGTAAATGTAAGGAGTCAAGGTTAACAAGCAAGTTTTGGTGAGCTTTACTATTGGGAAATATAATGATGTGTGATGTGGTTCCTAGTACACATCTTGTTAGGAAGGCTATGGTAGTATGATTAGAAGGTGATATATGATGGGTTTAAAAATAGGTACAACTTTTTCAAAGATGGAAAATCAATTACTCTTGTACCATTAACACCAAAGCCATCTATGAAAATCAATTGAGTTAAAAGGTGAGAAAGAGAAGAAAAAGAAAGAGAGGAAAAACGAGAGTGAAACTGAAACTTCAAGAAAATGAGAGAGTAAGAGGGAAAATAGAGAGGTGGCTGGAAAAAAAAAGGAGTAGAGCCACAAAAGGAGAAAAGAAAAAGAGTCTGCAGAGATTAAAAAAAAAAGTCAAAAGTGAGCTTTGTTCTACAAAAGAGAGTGAAGTTAAAAATGCTTTCGTGGAAAACTAGCATTTGATATTACTGGTTTACAAGGAATCACTTTTTAATACCAACCCCTCTCTTGTTTGGCTATATCTTTATCGTAGGAATTTGAAGACTTATTCCCTGAGGACATGTCTAATGGGTTACCACCCATTCAAGGCATTAAACATCAAATAATTTTATACTTTAAGCTAATATTCCAAACCATCTAGCATATAGAAATAATCTCGACGAGATAAAGAATTTCAAAGGCAAGTGGAGGAGTTGATAAACAAAAGATACGGAGCGAGAGCATGAGTTAATGTGCGTTGCTAATGCTACTTGAGCCTAAAAAGGATGGAATGTGAAAAATGTGCATTAATTGCAGGACAGTTAATAATATAACGGCAAAGTATCGTCATTTCATACCTATGTTAGATGATATGCTTAATGAATTGCATGGATCATATACTTTTAGTAAAATAGTTCTTAAAAAGTGGATATCACCAAATTAGAATGAAAGAACGAGATGAGTGGAGTGGAAAACTACTTTTAAGACTAAATATGAGTTACATGAGTGATTCGTTATACCATTTGGAACTAATACATTTGTACTTTCATGAGATTAATGAACCATGTTTTGCATGCATTCACCGAAAAAATTGTAATAATTTATTTTGATTGTATACTTAGGAGTATTGTGTCTGATAGGAATGTTAAGTTCCTTAGCTACTGTTGGAAAATTTTATGGGATAAGTTACGATTCAAAATGTTGTTTTCTATTACTTTTCACCCATAGACAAATTGAGGTAGTTAAATGAACATTAACTCAACTTTTACGCACTATAATCAACAAGAATTTGAAAAGTTGGAAGGATTGTTTACCATTTATAGAATTTGCATACATCAGAGTCGTGCATTCTACGACTTCTTATTTGCCATTTGAAATTGTGTATAGTTTTAATCCCACTAACTCTATCGGATTTAATACCATTACCTGTTGATCAAAGAGGTAGTTTAGATGGGAAGAAGAAGACTGAATTGGTAAGGTCAATCCATGAGAAGTTTAGACTTCAAATTGAGAAGAAGAATGAACATTATACATATCAAGCTAATAAAAGAATGAGGCATGTAACATTCGAACCAGGTGATTGGGTTTGGGTGCACATACGAAAAATAATGTTTTCCGACTCAAAAAAGTTCTAAATTGCATCCTAAAAGAGATGGATCATTTCAAGTCCTTGAAAAGATTAATGACAATGCCTAAAAATTGGATCTTCCAGGTGAGTATAATGTGTCTTCTACTTTCAATGTTGCTAATTTTTCTCTATTTGATGCAGGTGAAGATTCGAGGTCGAATCCTTTTAAAGAGTAAAGAAATGATGAGAATTATGGAAAGTAAGCCAGTAAAGATCCATTATATGTTAAATATGGGCCAAAGACAAGATCAAGAGCAAAAATGATCATGGAAACCATACAAGGACTTGTCCAAGCTACGTGGGCTAAGAATTCGAATGCAACAAACAATACACAAAAGTTTCAAATTGGGCACGAAAGAAGAACCAACTTTTCTATCATTTGATTCAAGCAAAAGAAGAATGAGATTTTCAGCAAAGCCATGCAGTCGTAAGGCTTTAATTTAGTACGGTTACAAGCATCAAATTTTTTGAACCCGAGAGCAAAACAATTCTTCCATGCGCATGTGACCAATATAGTCATACGATCGCAACGCTTTCCAATAGAGTCCAAATTTCAATTTTTCAGTTTAAGTCAAATTCTATTTTTATCATTTTATCTAGTTGTTTTTCATATTAATTAAGGTTATTTGATTTCGCTTATATATAAGACTTTATTCATTGTAGAAAAAGAACGCATTATTTGAGAGATTAATAAAAAGTGAGGATTTGTTTTATATCTTTTTTTAATTGAACTAATTCGAACTTATCAAAGATTTCCAATTTTTGTGGCTTTCAAACTTTCTACTCTTGGTTCTTTATTCAAGAAATTATTGGGTCAAGTTTTTATAACTCTAGTTTTAGCTTTTTTGTGGTTCTATCGAATCATTTTTGGGTTCTAAGGTACATCCTACAACGTGGTTCACATCAATGTTGATATCACGGGGTTTAGCATTCTTTATAGAGTTTCCATAACATTCCCTAGCTCTCATATGATCACCTCTAATTGTGGCAATTCCATGTTCCGTGGGGAACTTTATGTATAGGTGATGGCCCATAGCTCTTTTAGAGCAATTCTTCACAATACTCCATGGTAGGTGGACCTGTTATCCACCATGGAGATCAATCAACTTCGTGGGATGTAGTATGTCTCTGCACTCACTTGTATCATGGCTATAAGCTTGATGATAAGTGTAAGATGGTCATGTATTTGCTTCGACCTTTACCTCTTCATCTTGGGTAGGTTTATTGCCTATGGTAGCCCTTAGCTCTGCATAGCCACTAGGCCCAATTTCTTCATAGGCTAAGTGAGTATGGCATTCAACGTAGACATGGCAAGGGCTTGGTCCAAAGTAGGGATGATTGTATGCCCAACTTTGGTCCATTACTGGTTTGCCAAGTGGGAGATGAGACCTCTTCCTCTTTGCCTTTGAAAGAGTGGAAGCCCTATAGTGGTCCTGTTGCGATGATAAATCAATTCTTCATTAACGATTTCACCTTTCATCATCTCCACCAATGCATCATAGGTGGTGGACTTTCTGTTTTACACATCCCTGTAGAAGAAGGTGTTCATGTTGAGGCCTCCTCTCAAGACTAAGAGGGCCTCTCTATCGGTGACCTTTTTACAGTATGTCATCTCATTGGTGAAGTGGGCTAAGTAGCTCTTCAGCGTTTCACTGGCTTATAGTCTCATGTCTTGGAGGCATTGAATGGAGAGTTTTTGATCTTTGCTAGATAGGTATTGGTTGAAGAATACATTTTTAAGCCTAACTCCTAATACGTTTTGCTGGTATTTTACTATACCATATTTCGGGCACTCCTTATACTTTAGGACTAGTGAGGAACCTCTCAAGCTCATATAAGTCTTGTAGTTGTTGAGATATTTTGCTAGATTGTCTCTTCTCTCGTACATGGGGATATTTGGAGGTACAAAATGACTTGAGACATGAACATTTCTCAACTCTTGTGATAAAGAAAGATGGACATCGTCATTATCGTGTTCATAGAACTAGCATGGCCCATCTAAATCTTCCTCTTCAGCTTGGTACCGAGGTGGTTGGGAGGGGTCTTGCTCAATCCTTTATGGTCTTTGTCTTTCTCTCACACCTATTTCTAGGCCCGGAGCATCTTGTTGAGCATGGCTTTGCATATGCTCATGTGGCCTCGACATGGGAGGTGGTTGTTAGGATCTATTCCTAAGCATGAGAGGTAGTTAAGTGACCTATTCTTAGAACCTTTTGGGCCAATCCTATAGAAGACATTAGTGGGTCTATGAGATTTGTACTCTCGTTTGTATTCCAAAGGAAAGTTATGCTCTTTATTGAACAAGTCATTCGATGGTTTGTTAGATGTGTAGTTTGTTGACACATCCACTCTTACCTCACTCTTAAGGGGATTGGCATCTCTCCTATGCCTGTGAAATTAAGCTCTCTGACTTTTGACTTCTTCTTTCTCTTTTAGGAAATGGCCTAGTTGGGGCTCGTTTAAAGAGGGGGTTGTATGAGTGGAGATTAACCTCAAAATATTCATTTTTTCAAGGAATGTAAACACCCAAGATAATGAAAAGAGCTTCAAATCTTCTTTCTTTGGGGCTTTCACTTGTTCTTTATTCAAGAAGAAAATATTTTTCAATGGGAAAGTAAACTCACTTTTCTGGTAAACTTTTTCCACAAGATTTGCTAGTTGTTAATGGTGTGGATTCCTACAGATAGCATCAACCTGTTGACCTCAATTTTTATAGGAGTGGCATGGTTAACGGATCAATGCTCCTCTCACGTTCACCTAGTCTTTTCCTATATATTTGAACAAATCGTTAGAGCATATGATCAATCTCCTGTAGTTGGGAAAGTGATCGTGAGCACTTGACGGTTAAGTCAGTCTTTCTTTAAGTGAGTATTTGGGTGTGGGACGTGCTTAAGACGTGAGTCACCAAGTGAAAAGGAGTTCGGATCCGAGATATATATAGAGAGTAATGAGAGAGAAAAAGTATAGTTTGAGCATATAAACTTGCATGATCTTCAAATGACTCAATGTATGAGCTTTATAGTAGAAGGGGATAAGTAATAATCATTGGATGAACAAACATGTAGCCTCATCCTAGCGACTGGGGTACGTTGTCATAGACATCAATTAGTTGTTTTAGGCTCAAGCGCATTTAATGTTATCATCATTTGCAGCCCTTGGTCTGACATATAAGGGCTAGACTTGACGTTTTGATTTAGTAAATTGACTACTGCAATGAGTTGTCATATTAATTATTCATGTAAGATCATGTACAGAAGATCTCATGCAGCTCCTTTATTTGTTTGGCCGCATCCATGAAAGCTCAATCCTTTATATGAGTCCGGCCCCAATACATGAGTTCAACCTCTTCATGAGTTCGGATAACTTTTCACATGGACATACTGACGTGGAGTGCGGGTTAGATTCGCTTGTTATGTGGCTGCCACATGGCCACGATGGAGTTTTGTTGGAAGATGTGTAACATCGTCATTTCTCCAAATAACAACAAAAATGATTTGATTCATAGTTTTTACTTCAATACCAAACAAAAATAGAAATGAAAAATTATTTGCGTAAAATAATGTAGAAATACAACATAAACTAAAGAATCAATTGATACATATTATTCTAGTAACAAGCAAAAATCCCCAACATAAACTAAAGAATCAAATTTGAAGCATATCTAAATGAATTAAAGAAATACAAATAAACATATTTCAAATTTTTAGTGATTAGAATTTTATTAATTTTCATGTTCATGTAAAGAAGAGAGACTATTACTATTCTGGATTCATGATTAGCTATGATGTATGCAGTAAGTACCGGACATTCTCCTTTTGACCGCTGGAGATTGATCACAATAGAATCATCACTAGAGGAGTAGAACAGTATGACTCAAATAACAGTATGACTCAAATTGAGAAAATTAAAAAGAAAACTATTTTAATATTATACTTCACATGCCTGATCTCCAATTATTTCTTCAAGCTTTTCTCCGCGTCAGTAATGGTACTGGTGTAGAAAATATCTACTCTCGAAAAATGGAACTGAGTACTCTATGTCATTATTTATTTAATTGTCTATTATTTATGGATCCCAATTAAATGATGAGTCCCAACTATTTAATACACTTGTTAAACAAAAAAAAAGTGATAGAAAATTTTGAGTGCTTTATACTCTAATAGTACTATAAATTTTTCTATTCTGGTTGGGTTTGGGGATTGAGGTGGTAATTTAGGTTGGGCGGGGGTGGGAGTCAAGCTGGGGATGATTTTTTATACTGTTTTTGTTTGTTTATTTTATTGACCTATGATTGATTATAATCTTAAAGTTTTAATTATAACAAATATGTTAATCATATTAACTAACAATTGAACTTAAAGTGATTATAGTCTTCAATGCATTCATAATAATTGATCAATCGTCCTTATAAGATCTTAAAAGACAAATAACAAAGAAAAACCAAGATTTTAATAGCCAAATGTCAATGAAAGATCAAAATGAGATCCAAAGAGCCAAATTTAGAAACAAGATGAAAAAAAAAATTTTTTAGTTTAAATATAAAGGTACTAATATTTTGATCTTTAGTAATGAATGATAAAAATTTAAAAATTGTTTTGTGCACTAAAAACTATTTAGATTATCACTTGTATAAAAAAAAGTACAATTGATTTTCAAAATGATGTTTGAACTTAGATCATAATTTTAAACATCATTTACCTTGAAAACTTGTTAAAAATAATTCCAAAAGTCTACGTTTGCCAAAATATTCAAATCGGATCAAACGGTGTAAAAAGGGAAAAATCGACCGAAACGGTAGGACGTTCTGTCTGAGCATGTGGACGTCCGGATGCTCGTCCTGATCCCCAGAAAGTTTTGCAAAATCTTTCTCCATAAATTCTTGAAAGGCTAACGTTCGGTTGATGCAACGATCAGATTTTTTACCATTAGATTTCATATACATAAACGACTATTTTGGCCGTCCGAATCCAACATCATGTTGGTTGTCCGGTTCAACAAATTATTTTTCTTTTTGAGCTATATAAATACCCTCACTATTTCCATTCTTTAACAAGAGTTTCAAGTTCATCAAAGTGAGATATATTTTGAGAGAATTCTTTGAGCTTGCATTTGTATTCATTTCATTTATTTTTTCATATAAAAAAACGTTGATTATTGAATCAAACTTCTTAAATTACAATCTTCATCAAAGTTTTTCATCTCTATTTTTGTACTTAACTTATTTCTATCATTCATAAAAGAGAGTTATTTTGAAGATTTTTTTAAACTTACATTACATCTAATTATATTCTACTTCTTTATATCAAAACTTTGATTGATTAATCAAATTTGAAAAATCATAATATTTATCAAAATTTCTTATATCTCTCTTGGTACTTAATTTATTGTTATCATCCATTAAAAGAGAGAAATATTTTGCAAAGATTTTTGAACTTAAATTGCATTTAATTCTTCTTCATCTTCTCATTGAAAAATTTTGATTGACTGAACATAATTTTTAATTATCATATTCATCAAAGTTTTCAACTAACACTTGAACTATCATTTGTTTCTATTTTTGAAGTGTTAGCATATCTTAGTATTTACTTCGTTTGTATCATTAATTAAGAGAGAAGTTTCATTGCAAAATCATTTTGTTATACTTGTGGGTCATATTGATATCCCATAAAGCTCAACAGTATGGGTCATATTGAGTTCCCGTGAAATTCAATATTGTATAAGGATTGTAACTCACTTTTTGTAAGTCTCCGAAAGCATTATAAAATATTGGATTGTACCATAAGTCAATCAATATAATGAAATGTCTTACTCGTCTCGGAGAGTTTGGTTATAGGGATGTAGATCATTTATTTGGATCAAATCTCCACAATTATATTGTTTGCATCATCTCTTCCCATTTACTCAACATTTTCATATTGCGCTTATTATTTGAATTAATGTATTTAGTCTTTACTTGCTTAAATTTACATTAATTTTTCGAAAAAGTTTTAAAAACAATTCACCTCCCTCTTGGTTAGTTATTCTTGAGCTATCGTATTTAAAATTAAAGGGGGAGATTACGGTTATACATCACTTTAGAAAAAAGTTCAACATAAACTATTAGTAGGAATGCGCCTTGTTAATTAATGAAAGGCTGTGATTGATACGTCATATTAAAATTTAATAAGATAAAATTATGACAAAGTGAAAAGATTGGGTTCAATATTGTAATTTACCCTTATTTATTCTCCAAATAAAACTTGTCTCAGAATTGCACTCAAAAGTGTCCAATTTTATGAAATTAGTTAGGTTTAGTTTTTCAGATAGCCAGGGGTTGTTCTTTTCGTGTTTCAATTTTTAGTTTTGAGTTTTGAATTCATTTTGAGTTTTGTGTTTTGAGTATCCATTTTGAGATTGTTGAAAATGCGTTCTTTTTATCATTTTGAAAAATTGTTTATAAAATAAAAAAATGAAATTTTGGCTTGATTTTAACTGAAAATAGTCAAAAACGACTTTTTTGGAGTTTTCTATTTTCTTTGCAAATTTTAAACTTACTTTTTGAAATTCGTTTCTGAAAATAGGTAAATAAACACGTTTTCAGTATTTTTGAAAACTGAAAATGACTTGAAAGCAGCAAAGAGAATAGACCCCTAGTGTCTAAACATTTGGGATGATATATATTTTAATGACAGTCTTGAATAATAAATCCTACAGTTAGATTTATAATCAATAGTTCAAATTGTTGATCTAAAAGTCCTTCACATTAGATGATCATAATATTTATCAAAAATCGAAATTCTTGGTGAACAGATGAACAATATTACCCATTTTGCTCAAATTCAATAAAATATAAAATGTATGATAACTCATTCCTTATAGAAACAATGATAGAAATTTCTAATAATATAGATTCTTTTTTATCAATGACATTTCACAATCAAGATAATTGGCTAAATCCCATGAAACCATTTTAGAAAAGTTCATTAATACATATCTTCTTTTTATAAAGAGATCGATTTGAATAATTCACATTAATTCCGCATCTATTCCCCTTGAACAAATAAATGCCCATAACATGACATTTCTTAATTTACAAGGATGTAGATGGTTTCATCATTGGGGTTAATTGTACAACAGTATTGTTGACCTCGAAAAATGGCTCCAACACGTGGCCAACAGAACAAGTCTTCACCTATGGTCCTTCCTACGCATGGTAGCACACCGTTAGTCACTCGTGGCCCTTTTCGGTGGGGGTGGAAGCAGCCACGAGCACTTCGACGGTCAAGTCAGTATTTTCGTCAACCGAAAAGTGTTGCCCGACGGTGAAGTGGTCATCAGGACGTGGTTGAGAATGTGTATAAATGTAGTGAAAAACTATTTTGAGCTAAAAGACTAGGATACAAAGATTTGAATGGAAACCTTTTCCTTACCATAATGTGGGGGTATTTATACTAGAGAAGGGGATAGGAGAACCGTTGGATAGAGAGGTACGTTGCTTCAGATCTTGGTCGGGTCATCCATTCATAGGTATCAATATGTCAATCTTTAGGTTGGTAGACATTAAATGATTTCTGACACAATAACTGAGTTTGACCGTTTGTAGCCTACCCACGTCCCATCAATTAGTCAGTGATTTATTTTGGATAGATTTTCTTACAAAAGATTTTGGTAGAGGTGTGGTAAGGCGAATTGTGAAATGTTGTGAACGTGGAGTACGAGCCTTTGCATCCGTCGTGAATGGTGGATGAGTTCAGTTCTTCTACCAGGTGGGATGTTAGTGTTTCGGTTCGGATTTATGGAATCAGTTCATCCACGTGGATCCGGTTCATCTGCCTCGTGATGGTTCAAATCAGTTCGGACAACATGTGGCGGATGAAGTGGATGGATGAGGTGGAGTGCCTCAGAAGGCCCGTAACAACAGTCCCTCAAATCCATGTATGGATATTTAATATATAATGCATGGATTTTGGAAATGCGATTACATCGTGCTATTCTACAGTGTATGCGTTAGTTGATGAGGTGAAAATGGTGGGCAGGGACGAAGTCCTGGCTAGAAGAACGAAGTGATAGGTGTTGGTAACTTTGAGAAAAGTTGCTGTGATGCGAAGTCTTAACTGGAGGACGAAGTGATAGGTGTTGGCAACTTTGAGAAAAGTTGCTGCGAAGGGAAGTCCTAGTTAGAGGACGAAGCGATAGGTGTTGGTAACTTTGAGAAAAGTTGTTGCGAAGCGAAGTCCTAGTTGGAGGATGAAGCGATAGGTGTTGGCAACTTTGAGAAAATTTGCTACAAAGCGAAGTCCTAGTTGGAGGAGTCCTAGTTGGAGGACGAAGTGATAGGTGTTGGCAACTTTAAGAAAAGTTGTTGCAAAGCAAAGTCCAGGCTGGAGGATGAAGTACCTACTGATGAGATAGCCTTGGGCCGGATGCTAATAATTTGAAAGCTTTTGCGTCTTTCCAAGGCAATCATGGGAGGCGTTGCTTACTTCCAAGGTACGCCTCCATGACTATAAATGGAAATCATGGCGACAGCTGCATAGGCTCAAGGCGATGCGTTTGGGTTAGTGCGTGAGGTACACCGCTCCATCAAGGTTGTTTGCTTGTATGACTCTTGGTTTCAACGGCTATGATGAATCGTGGGTTTGGACGGTCAAGATGTGATCAATATTGATCTAATGGCTGAGGTAAACTTGGGAGGCTTATATAAAGCCCAAACTCCTCCCTTTACAACTTTATTTCGCGATTTTTCATTGAAATTTACTCTGATTTCCCCATTTTTCCGGCGAACTAGACCTTGAAACTCTGGAGACTTCTTTTCTTTCGAATCACAAACTTTAGGTGAACTTTTATTCTTTACTCACTGCATTTTCTATTTTCTAAAGTTCGAGATGGCCGCTGAACGCTCTATGGTAGTGTCTACGAGTGAGAAGGGACGAAGTCTCTTCGGACGAAGTAGGTAAGGCCATTAGGTCGGGGGTGAATATATGGAGTTTGCCCACTCCCATCAAAGACACTTCCATTAAATGGTGGGCCTCTGACTACTCCTCAACCATCACTCCAGAGAAAATTTCCAAAGTATAGAAAGGTCTTTAGGATTCCTAGTAGCATAAAAATGATCATCCCCAGCTCTAGTGAGATGGCCTGCTACTCTAGGCCGGGCTGCATGGCTATTAGCGAGAACCTACTGAAAGTAGGCCTTAAGGCTTCATTTTCATCCTTTTTTAGATTAGTTCTCCGTTCTTACGAGTTGGCCCCAACCCAACTCCATCCGAATTCCTGGGCTCAGATGGTTGGGTCGTTGATGTTATAGCGTTGGGCCAGCCTGGGTGTGGATATGCCCTTTAGCGTGTTTCACTCCGTCTATTTTCCCAAGAGTGTGGTTGGGGGCGAGAAGAGTGAGGGGTGGTACTACATAACTCCCTGGGGGTCTTATTCCTCGTTCGTGGTGGGGTCGCCGTCTTCGGTTAAGGAATGGAGGAAATCCTAGTTCTGGGTGTCGGAAAGGTGGGACACAATGAAGGGCGACACCATGGCTCCTCTTACAATCCCTTATAAAGCTATTGCTGATTAATTTTTTCACTTCTTCCTTTAGAGCCTCATACCTTTTCACGTTCAAGTTTCTTCTTTTCTGCTTATACGGGGTCTGACTTGGGTCGATTTGCAAATGATGGCAACTTACCTTCGAGTCTATTCCAATCATGTCCTCGTGCTTCCACGCAAAGATGTCTAAGTTCTTGGGGAGGAAAACCTTCAATTCTTTCTTCGCTTCCTTTTCCAAGTTATTTCCTACCTGCAGGACTTTTGAAGCATCTTGGTGGTCAACTGGAAAACTTTCTTGTTCTTCAATTGGGGCGGCTTGTAATTCAGATTCAATAATGCGAGGATCTAGTTCGTCCAGCCTTTTCAGGTCAGTCTTTCGCGAAGGCCTCTGCCATCTCGACATCTTCCCTTTGTGGAAGAGGTTACCCTTCTTTAGGGGCTTCAGACATCTCAATATCGAGGAGCACCATATTGACTCTCTGTGGCTCAACCTTTCTCAAGGAATTGAGATAACACTCTCTTGAGCCCATTTGATCGTCTTGGACTGTGGCTATTCCTTTTCCAATGGGAAATTTTATACATATGTGATGGATAGAGGTGACTGTCCTCCTTCAAGGCAGGTCTTCCTAGCACTCCGTGGTATACAGACCGACGGTCGACTACCAAGAACTCCATGAAGTGGTGTGCTACTAGGGGCGTGGCCCCCATTTAAACAGCTAGGGTGATCTTTTCCCTTGGGATAATGCTATTTCCTGTGAACCCATACAATGGGAATGTCATTTGGGTGAGCTCATAGTCTACTGCCATCTTGTCATAAGAGGAACCGAATATAATATTTACTGAACTCCCGTTATCTACTAGCATGCGCATCAATCCATTTCGAACCACTACAACTCTTACTACTAGTACTTCATAGTGGGGATAGTGTACGCCCATCGGATCTTCCTAGGTGAATGTGATAGGATCTTCAGATCTCGTCCTTTGGGATTGACTTACTATATAGCTGGCCATAGGTAGGTCTCTGGCCTCTCTTGTGTAGTTTATATGTGCATTTCTAGACTCACCTTCTACATGTGGCTCCCAATGATTGTGTCGATTTCTCGAATAGGTTGATGTTCATTCGCGATGGCCTGGTCTCTCCTGGGTCGCTGGCTGCTTTTAAGCCTCCCCGTCCTCATTCCTACCACACGAGGCGAATGTCGTCTCGTTTCGCCCCTTCCAGGTGAGTTTTGCATCAGGATTTCATCCTACTGGTAGTTCTCACTAGTATTGCAAGGGTTATTTCTCATGGATCTTGTGGCTTCCTGGCACTCACTTTTGTTATGGCCATAGAAGCGGTGGAACGTGCAATAGGGTTGTGGCTCATCTCGATGCCTATTTCTTGGCCATCCGCCTTTTCCTCTATTTCTAGAGGTAGAAGGTCTGCCGGACTGCTATTTTTGGGTCCAACGTATTTGTATGCCAATGTTGGAACCGCATTCAAAGTGGCTTTAGCCAATGCATGTCCAAAAGTGGGGGCCATTGTATGTCCGGCCTGCGTCCATTGCTGACTTACGATCTGCGAGGTGGGGCCTCTACCAATCTGCCTTTGAGGTGAAGGGAGCCCCTGTGCCTCCCTATTGCGATGGTTAATCATTTCTTCGTTGACAATTTCAACTTTCATCATCTCTACCAATTCGTCGTAGGTAGAGGGGTTTTTACTTCGAACATCTCTAAAAAATAATGTATTCATATTCAGTCCTCATTTAAGAGCTGAGAGGGCTTCTTTGTCATTGACTTGTTCATAATACGTTATTTCATCAGTAAAATGGGCGAGGTAACTTTTCAGTGTTTCCCCTGTCGCTTGTCTCATATCTTGGAGGCGCTAGATTGGCGCTTCTCACTTCTTCCTTGACAAGTATTGATTTAGAAATGCCTTCTTGAAGTCTAGCCAGCTCCTGATGCTAAGGAGTACCATTATACTATACCACACTTCGGCCATGCCACTTAGTGTTAAGTGGAAGGCCTGCATTTCAGAGCGAGCATAGCGCCTCGAAGGCTTATTTGCATTTTGTATTTGTTGAAGTGTTTTTCTGGGTCGCCTTTTCCTTCATGATTCGAGATTTTGCGAACAAAGTTCTGTGGCATGAGAAAGCTAAGGAGTTCCCTAGAGAATGGGAGTTTGTCATCATCGTCATCCAGCTCGTAAGACCTACACGGCTCTTCAGAATCGTTCCCGTCTGTTAAAGGGCGATGTGGCTGTTGTGACTTCCACCTCGATTTCCCCATTCCATCAGGTTCCGCCTTCCTCGCCTCTTTCTAGGCGGAGGGGCCTGAACTTAGCTTTCCACATGTTCCTGGGGGCGAACTGTTTGATGGGTGGACTGATCCCTATTTCTAAGCATTTGCCCAATTCGATCGAACACACTTACAGACCTCCGAGGCCTCGTCTCATAGTCTGGGGGGAAGTCATTTCCTCCAACTTGGGTGTCATCAGCTGGGAGACCGTGTAGTTGGAGGTGTCCATTCCCACCTCCCTTTCAACCAGAACTTCTCTTTGTTGACTTGAATGAGTTCTCAGGCTCTGTTCCGCTTTAGTTCTTCGGTTGGAAGCCACCCTAATTCTGTATCTGCATGAGGAGTTCTTGCATGGCTACGTTTTGGGCTGCGATATTCCTCATGTTAGTGGTCATGCGAGCCACTTCGACAGTTAATCTCATAGTTCTTCCACCCCTGCGATATCGATGATGGGGTCGTTGGTATGTAACATTATTCCGAATGACCTCTTCTTCATAGATCTCTCTTACCCTCATCGGAGAGTTCATCGGTTCGGAGTTCTCTTTTTCTGAATGATGAAGATAGTTTACATCTTGTTCTTTTTCAAAAACAAATCCATTTTTCAAGGAAAAATATCAATGAAATATTCCGATAAGATTTTCTTTCGTGGGGATAATCATGGTTATAGTGACGTTTCTCACAAACGGTGTCAATATGTTGACCTCGAAAAATGGCTCCAACACATGGCCAACAGAACAAGTCTTCACATATGCTACTTCCTATGCGCGGTAGCACACCGTTAGTCACTCGTGGCCATTTCTGGTGGGGATGGAAGCGGCCGCAAGTACTCCGACGATTAAGTCAGTATTTTTGTCAATCGGAAAGTGTTGCCAACGGTGAAGTGGTCACCGAGACATGGTTGAGAATGTGTATAAATGTAGTGAAAAGCTATTTTTAGCTAAAAGACTAGAATGCAAAGATTGGAATGTGAACACTTTCCTTACCATTATGTGGGGGTATTTATACTAGATAATGGGAGAGTAGAACCGTTGAATAAGGGGATACATGGCTTCAGATCCCGATCTGGTAATCATTTCATAGGTATCAATCTGTCGATCTGTAGGTTGGCAGACATTAAATGATTTCTGACACGCAACTGAATTTGACCGTTTGTAGCATATTACACGTCCCATCAATTAGTCAGGGATTTGATTTTGGATAGATTTCCTTACAAAAGATTTTGGTAGAGATGTGGTGAGGCGGATTGTGAAATGTGGTGAATGCGGAGTACGGGCATTTGCATCCGCCATTAATGATGGATGAGTTTGGTTCTTCTACCTGGTGGGACGTTAGTGTTTCAGTTCAGATTTATGGAATCAGTTCGTCCACGTGATTTCGGTTCATCTGCCCAGTGATGGTCCAAATCAGTTCGAACAACACGTGACGGATGAAGTTGTGGATGGGGTGGAGGGCCTCAGAAGGCCCGTAACAAGTATAAATATTGAATACCAATTTGCTATTAAAACAATAGGTTGAGAACCAACATTATAATTTTACAGAAGCATGTATCTATTGGATTGATGACGAGAAAATTATGACCGAGTAGCAGGGAAAATGGCCAGGAAAGTATCTCTCTTTACGCCACCTCAATTCCAAATCAAATCCATCCCAGACTCCAAATTAAGCCGGCCCCGCCTTGTTCAGCCTCAGCCCCTACGTCAAATCTGCATAAAGCTGAAAAAATTCAACACCCAACGTTGCGTTTTTATTCATACTCGAAAAACTATCTCTATTTCATTATTCGATTCAAAATAAAAGAGTCCCTGAAATCATCGCCTCTATTAATGATGATGAATTTGATGACCCAATAATGACATGGATGGGTATAATATAGTTGGGTCAGAATGATCTTTATCGCTGTTCTTCTTAAACCCTCCATAAATCTCAGCTTTTGATCACCATTTCGCTCGCTCATGGATCCTGCCACGTCTCGTCCCGCTGTAGTTATCGATAATGGCACGGGGTATTCTACAAAGATCTTTCAGTTCTGGTTAAACTGTTTGATGAAATTCCCTAATGAACTAATCTTTGTAATTTTTTGAATTTTTTTTGCTGGTCTTGTTTATAATCAGGTATACTAAAATAGGTTTTGCTGGAAATGTTGAGCCATGTTTCATAGTCCCAACAGTAGTTGCTGCGAACGAGTCATTTGTCAACCAGCCTCGAGTTAGTTCTACGAAGAGTAGCAATTGGTCATCACAGTATAATGCCGGTGTGATGGCAGATCTGGATTTTTATATAGGGGAAGAGGCATTCACTAGATCAAAGTCGAACAGCAATTACAATTTGAAATATCCAGTTAAGCATGGCCAGGTCGATGATTGGGATGCAATGGAAAAGTTCTGGCAGCAGTGTATATTTAATTATCTGCGCTGCGATCCAGAGGATCATTACTTTTTATTGACAGAGAGCCCATTGACTGCACCAGAGAGCCGGGAGTATATGGGTGAGATTATGTTTGAGACATTTAATGTTGCAGGACTCTACATGGCGGTGCAGCCCGTTCTAGCTCTGGCTGCTGGTTACACCACTTCCAAGGTTGGTATTCATTTCATTAGGCTAGGAGGATTAATGATTCATCTTGTTTTTAAAGGTCTTTGATGTTTCTTAGCAATTCTGATTATCCTTTTTATATGGCTAATTGAATCACAGTGTTGTGGATTTGAAGAATACATTAAAAATGTGAAATAAAATCTTTCACAGAGTAGTGGATTTGTGTTCATTTGTAAAGTTTTAAATAATCTTCTTACGTGCTTATTAGATAGCGTGTTAGCTGAACTTCCCTACAGCAGTATGCACCTGTAGCTACAAATGCGCAGCTATGGAATGAAAATATGTTGTTTTTATTGAAAGAATTAGTACCCCGTCAAGTGGGTGAATTATTGAGCAAGAGAGGTTCTCCTTTTATTCTTCATAAGATTAAGGCAGGCTGGATGCATGTGCAAAAATTCAAAATATTTAGACAGTAATTGCAACAAGCAAATGACAAACTCTAAAAATATCGGTATTGGCATATATGGATGGAAGATAATTACCATGAAATGGGAGGAGAGTGTTTTTGGCTAGATGAACATGCTATACTTAGTCAATTGTATAGTGGGAATCAAACATTTGACATCCCTTTTTTTGATAAAAGATTGATATCACCCGTTCACACTTGTAAGAAAAATAGATAATAAAAAAATCTTATTTCTGCTCCGTTTCTCTGGGTTATTGTGCCTGTATTTCACTGATTAATTGTTCACAATTTCATTGTTAGGTGAATCGTGAATTATGATTTTTCCCAGCCCTTCTTTTTTAGCAGTCTAGCAGTGTCTGAATGAGGTTCTTATATCATTAAGTTTAATCATGCTGATGTTTGGATGTGATTTACTTTGCTACATAAATAAACTGGATCTACCATGCTGCTACATCAGGATTGTCCTGCAATAATATTTTATCTATGTTTTTCTCTTCTTTCTAGCATGCGGGTAATCAAACTAAAAAGTACCCTAAAAATATATTGAGAGCATTATAGATGCTTTTCTTATTAATATAGCAAAACTTCTTAACATGTATTATCTCTGTTGGATGTGAAGATATTAAGAGGTATACATACCATGAATTAAAGATTTGTATTATTTTAGTGATGCCAGTCTGAAAATGAATATACGCATTGAGCCTTTTATTCTCTGGTTACCTCCCAATTTTTTGGAAAATTTAACCCTATTTCATGTTTAAGACGTGCACATGTTTTAGGGGTCAATCTTTTTCTGATAAGTATTGATTTTGTACTTGTCTTCTATGCTTGTGGCTGTCCTATGGGCCAAAATGTCTGTTTATTGTCTTTTACCCATTCCCCCATATATTTATTGAAATTTGGTCAGAAGCTTTAACATTCAATCTATTGACTGCATTGCTTAATTTACACTCTCTTGAAACTTTGATGATCTTGATAGTAAGGGAAAAACATGTGTATTATCTATATATCCATAATTAGCTTTTCTTAATTATAGAATTACTTGATTAGTTTCATTTTTCTTACAATTCAATACTTTTTCGTAGTGTGAGATGACAGGGGTTGTGGTGGATGTTGGTGATGGGGCTACTCACGTTGTACCCGTTGCAGAGGGCTATGTCATTGGAAGCAGCATTAAGTCGATTCCTATTGCTGGCAATGATGTCACTCACTTTGTCCAGCAGCTCATGCAAGTATGTTATGTTGAATTTTTTTCGTTTGTTTTCACTTATTCAGGTTCATAATTAGTAATTTGATGTATCCAATGTTTACTTTGAAGAATTTTATTGGGGATCTTGCACAAGAGGAAACATTCTTCACTGTTGAGCCTCTCATTCTTTCTTTTCCTTGTAGGTTAAGTTTGCACATTTCACTACTCTTGTAATATCTCACGTGTTTTGAGAGGCATAGGTGCGGTGAAATGCATAAAAAACACCAACGGCTTGTGCACTCTACACTAAGAGACGAAAGCTATGGTTTTACCTTGTTGTTTCATGTTTTCAAGTTTAGTCTTATATCTGAAAAATGTCCAAATTTATAATTAATGGGGTTTCCTCACCAGTAGTACTAATTTCTTCAGGCGTGCTCTGACATGGAGGTTGGCAAAGATTCTAATTAGAGAATAAAAGAAATCCCTTGTCCATCCTCGTTTTATAACTTAGCTCCTTTACCACGAATATTAATTGACTATTTGAATCAATAACATGATAATCATTTCCTTTCTTATGGATTTTTGAGCTTCATTCTCCCTTGCTGTAAATCACCGTGTTATGGAAAATATATTCCAGAAGCAGCTGGTTTAGTCGATTATTTCATATCTGACATAAAGCTTGTTTTGGAATGTTCTTAAGTTGTTTAAATTATAAATTGATAGAATTGAGTGTTGGATAAATGGGTAGTAGTTGTGGGCCCTACAAAGTGTGTGGTTAAAATTGAAGTTTGACCAACTTAATTATAAGTTAATTTAACCGAAACATGCACATAGTAATAATTTGTAATCTTGGAGTAGGAACACGATAATTTAGCGGAAGAAGTAATTGTTTTACCAGTCCTACTATTGGGATTCTTATTATTCTTCATGTTGTTTAATATAGGAAAGAGGGGAGCATGTTCCACCTGAGGAGTCCTTTGAATTAGCACGGAAAGTCAAGGAAACATATTGCTACACTTGTTCTGATATTGTCAAGGTATGTCTATAGACTGCTGACTATATAACTGAGGCTGTCCTCTGAGCTCCAACCCGAATAAGAAGCAATATTGCTTATTGACCTCGTTTACAATTTCGTATATTATATGCATTTTTTTCTTTCACTTTATATTCATACAATTGAATTTGCCTACCAGAGTGGTATTGTTACAGGCTCTGAATTTTCTTATTTTCTTTGCTCTTCAACTTTCTCAGAGATATGCCAAGGATTGTTTATAACAAGTCTTTGTTCTTTGGTAATTTCAGGAGTTCAATAAGCATGACAAAGAACCAGCAAAATATATTAAGCAATGGAGAGGTACTAAGCTGAAGACCGGGGCCCCCTATTCTTGTGATATTGGCTATGAACGGTTTCTCGGACCCGAGGTTTGCCACGTTCTTTGGCTTTAAGCTTGGTTTGAAACATTATATTTCATTGTTGCATGTTCTCATTATAAAATTGCTGAAAAGTATTGTTTTTGTTGGTTTACAAGTCTAAGCTATCACATACTTCGTTTGAACAGTCCCTGTAAACCATTAAAGGAGCATCTGCTATAGATGAATACTTTTACATTTGTTTATCGCAAGTCCTTGTAAATTAATTTTAGTCTGAGTTTACCTGGTTCTCATGCGACTGAGATTGTTATCATAGTTTCACTTGTTCTGATGTGACAAAAGGGAATAGACCAAAATTTGTTTGTCACAGGATTCATGTCAAAGATTTGGAAACAGTTATTCCAGTAGGTGGCAAAAAATAATACCAGAAATTGATTGTCATAAGATTCATATTCTTAGTTTTGAACCATCATGTCAGAGAAGTAAATTGATGTAGAAAAGAGTTGATGGGATTGTACTACTCAGAGGCTTAAAACAGATAGGTTGGTGGAAACATTTATGTTGATTAACTTGGCTTGTTGTGCAGGTCTTTTTCAACCCTGAGATTTACCAGAGTGATTTTGCCACCCCCTTACCAGCCGTGATAGATAAATGTATCCAGTCTGCTCCAATAGATACAAGACGAGCTTTATATAAGGTGGCATGAATTACTAACTGAATATGCCTATTTATTTATTTCTTAAATATTAAGGCCTATGCCCATTTGTGAATATTGCAGAATATTGTACTATCTGGGGGATCAACCATGTTCAAAGATTTCCACCGGAGGTTACAACGGGAGCTGAAAAAGATTGTTGATGCTCGGATTCTTGCACATGATACTCAGCTTGGTGGAGAAATTAAAGTGAGTATCTACATTACTTTCATATGGATTGGCAGTTGAGCTTTAATCAGTAACACATTATAAGCATTGACTGTAAGGGGTGTTTCTCCAGGCACAACCAGTGGAAGTGAATGTTTTCAGCCACCCTATCCAGAGATATGCAGTTTGGTTTGGAGGCTCTGTACTTGCATCAACTCCCGAGTTTTTTACGGTAGATTCTATTACTGAAATTAGAATCTCAATTTTAGGAGGGACTTTAATTGATCATATGGTGGATTTGGTTTTCGGGAGAAACATGATTTTAGCGCGTCGGTGTTAGGATTTGACTTGGCTTAAATTTAGATACCGACAAGTCATCTTTCAAGAAAAGGAATGAGCATCTCATTAGAGTGGGCCAAATTAGGTAGGTTTTTTCCTTGCTAAGAGGATATATCAATTTTGTTGTATAGATTACAAAGTCATCTCGTGTTTTTTTTTCTCCTTTTGCATGCGGGCCCAAACTTGTTTCGTTGTACCAAAAAGAATGTGAGTTCCTTTTAGATGTTTCCTTGTCAAATAGAGTCGAGCTGTCTTCATCTATGCATTAGACATACACTTGTCATACAAATTTACCTTTTGAGTCGTCACATTTTCATTGATTTCCCAATTCCTTGTCCCTATGCTTAATTGTATTGTAATTTATCACGTTTTGTTTACTGTTTTGTAAGTTCGACTCATTTTCTTTTGCTGCAAACAGGCTTGCCATACAAAGGCAGAGTATGAGGAATATGGAGCTAGCATATGTCGTACAAACCCTATTTTCAAAGGAATGTATTGATATGAAGTCCATTCAAGTTGATGACTGGGAAGCCATTTTCTTACAGTGTTTTGAGCTTGGCCCCTGTTTGTTTCCAATTTTAAGCAGAATTTTTACCGTTGCTACAGTTGGTGAGCCGCAATCTTTGACCTCTTTGTATCATAGTGGGCCCCACTGTTTTGAAAAAAAGGATAAAAAAATTCATTTTCTTGTTAAAATAATGTGAAACAAACAGAGGCTTGCGATCCTTTCTCTAGCACATGCCCACTCCGACTTCTGGAAATCCTACGACTGCATATGCATTCATGTATTTTTACAGGTTAGATAGTAGGAGGTAATGTAGAATAGGTTTTCGGTCTGATCTTTGTTTGTGGGAAGAGTTGGCACTTCTTGATTGAATCCTTGACACAGTCTGCTTGTGCTATCGACTCCTCTTGGGGATTCAGCTTATCTGAGGTCTTTACGTGATGAAAATTTTGCATTTAAGGATAGTAAAATATCTTCATTATGGTATTAATGAAGGTATTTATATTTTTTTGGGTTAATGATTAGGGTATCAATATTCTGTTAGAAAGTTGATTGGTTTCTATACAAATTTCTACTTTAAAAAAGCAAAGTTGTATATTTTATCTTCACCTTAGTAATGGAACTATTACAATATTTTATCAATTGCTATCAATATTGATGTCTTTTTACAATTTATTCTTCTTCTTCTTCTTCTTCTTCTTCGTCGTCATTATTATTATTACTACGGTAAACTTATTATTATATTTTTTTTTCTCTCATTACGATGAAGTTATGAAATGTGTATAGGATGTGATCTCTTAGTGTATGTCTTTTTGTTGATGCTAGTGTCTAGTCGTAAAAGTAGAATTGGCATAAATGAATGTAGAAGTAGTAAGTATTAATGTCGACTTAAATGGTTGGAGTAGAATAAATGTTGGCCTAAAGGGTTGGAGTATTGTCTACATAGGTCGAAGCTAACGTGCTTTAGGATCCGTTTGGCACAGTTGTTATGAGTATCCAAAAGTTGCTTTTGGATATGTTCGGCTAATTTTATGAAAGTGCTTCATTTGATTAAAAAAAATTTTAATCAGCTTCCTTTAAGAGCACTTATGAAATGGGAAGTTCTTTTAAAAATTAGGTTTCAAATAAAAATTAAAGTAGTTTCTACAGGAATCAAAGCAAAAGTAATGCGGAATGGGCCTTTAACCATTTGGTTGTGAATTCAAAAGTGTTTTTACATAAATCTTATACTTGTTTAATTGGGTTTGAAGTTAGAAAGTGTTTTATATATATTAATGTGTATTTTGTTGATTTTAAAATTTAATCAAATGTAAATTACAAGTTCATGTAAAAGTCCAATTAGAAACCTCAAAATTTGGGTTCCTCTAAAATTACTTTTTAAGTATTTTTTTTTTTTTATATTGAAGAGTCCTTTATGAATTGTGCTAAACAATCAAATATCAGAAACAAAAGCATTTTTGATCTCCGAAAGTGCTTTTCAACTTTGGAAAAGTTCTTCCAAGCACGCTCTTAGCTCTTAGGGGTTGTATTCAATTTGGATTTTTAGAGATTTTTCCAAATAAATGACTTGTAAAATTCAGTTAACTTTCGTTAACTTTTATAGACATTAGGAAAACATGTATGGACTTCTATATGTTTTTATTTAAAGACTTTACATATTTTTATAATACTAGTAGTAAGTACGTGTGTTGCTTGCATCTTATATATCGGATAAATGATATTAGTAATTTTTTAAAGTACTAAAATTGTTTTTGAAAATATTAATAATCTCGCTTAAATAATAAAATTCTTCGATTCTGACTTGAGTTAGTGTACTAAATTAATAACTTTGCTCAATGCATAAGATAAATATAAAAATTGAGATCCTTTAAGGCCCAACAAATATCTAAAATAACAATGGCTTAAATTCATAAAAGTTCATATTAATAACTATAGAAATTATGTTCCATGTGTGCATGAAATAATTTGAAACACTACTCTTTCAATATATTAAACTTTGAAGCCAATGCATGTACATTAATATTTCCTCTTCGAAGCATGTATGTGTGCCTTTTTGTGTGCTTACATTTTAAATTTTGAATTTCACCATATTCAATATATAAAAAAACATTATGATTATATAGAGGTTTTACCGTAACTAAATATATTGATATTCAAAAGTTTTTTTTTCAATCTTTCCTTTTTAAATATTGTAGATTTATTTGACTTTTACATTCTTTCATTTTAAAAATATAAAATCTTTGTATAAAGTCCTGCACAATGCGCACCCTCTTGAACCACTACTTGCATGACCAAAGATCCACAACATACAATAATAAAATTATATTTATTATGTCAATAAAAATATTTTCTAAAAAAATTTATATAAATATAAGTCACCTAAGCTAGAAAATAAAACAAACAAAATACACACACATATATATATATATATATATATATATATATATATATTTTATAAATTCCTATGCTATTTGATGGAAAAAAAANAGAAAATAAAACAAACAAAATACACACACATATATATATATATATATATATATATATATATATATTTTATAAATTCCTATGCTATTTGATGGAAAAAAAAAAAAGAGAAAGAGAGAAATCTCTTATTCAGTATTATCAATGTGTTCAAACCTTAGAAAGCTATTAAATTAAACAAGTTATCAATTATAAAAATTTAATTATACATTAATTTTTATAAAAAAATTATAAAAACTGATCTTTCATTATAGAAAAAATGGAGAAAATTTGGAAAAGACGAGAGTGAAAATTCTTATAAGATTTTATTTACAAATAGAAAAAGGGAAAAATGATGAGAGAGAGAGAGAGAGAGAGAGAGAGAGAGAGAGAGAGAGAGAGAGAGAAAAAGAAATAAAAAAAAAAAAAAAAAAACATTTTGTACGCGTTTGAATGTGTGTGTGTGTGTGTGTGTGAGAGAGAGAGAGAGAGAGAGAGAGGAAACGAAATATTGAAAAAAAAAATAATAACAATAACAAGTTGAAGAATGAGAAAGGTATTGATTTTTTGCATCATGGCTGAGGAGTTTGTAGAATGAAAGATGAATATTGAATTAAGATAGAAATATTACATACAGAAATACATTTTATTTTTGAAAATATTTTATAATATTGAGGGTGAATGAGAGATTTTTTAGGAGATTTGTATTTGTACTTTCTGGTTAAAAGTTAATATGTGAAGAATTTTATAATGTGATTGATATTTTGAATTCTTTCGACTTTTAAATGTCTTTATTCAATACACCATACTTTTTAAAGACTTTTTAAATCTCGAGGAATACAACTAATTTTTTTTTTAAATCTTTAAAAGTTTAAATTTAATACACTCTTAATATAACTATACAACAATGGCCTCAAAATCCGTTTAACATATTTTAACTCCTCTTTCATCCATATGTAAGTTATTTGCATACTTGGACATTTCTTTAGACTGCACATGATTATAGTTTCGGATGTTGAAGAGATACAATAGATAAAAACATCAAGTGTCGGGTTAAAGAGAGAATTACAAATCTCTCATCACCTTTGGATGCCACTTTGTGTTAGTATTTATACTAAGAAAGATAAGTTGACGTCCATTGAATGTTTGACATGTTGCCTTATCCTGAATGTTCACTACTCTAGCTCCATTGTGACAACCTAGTTGTCAATCCATACCGTCATAGGCATATGACCTTCATAGTCTAAAATTTATGATTTGACTAAGTGGAGTCAGTGTAGAATTGTCGTAAAGACGTCACATCAATACTTTGTCCAAAGTGTTTTGAAACTTGACCAATATGAGGTCTTTGGAAGATGACATTACAGAAGATGCCACTCGTCTTGAAATCATATTTCATCGAAGATGTGATGCGTCGTCTCAGATAATAATTGTTTTGGAGAGGCGTCCACTAACATGGCTTAATCGCTTTGGAAGGCATCTGTGGAAAGAAGCGATGTCGAAGTAGATTGCAGACCTACCATCTTGTGTGGCCACTAACATTGTTTTTTACTTGACTAGCTGCCACGTGACCTCTTGTAGATCAAGATTTAACAAAAATGACTTATTGAGTCGTAGAATCTCTACAAATAAACAATTTATAATAGGTTCAGAAGTATTATGAGTTGAGGGCATGTTTGGCTAAGCTTAAGAAGTTTACTAAGTTTAAAATAAGTAATTTTATATATTCATAAAGAATTAAAATTAATAAATTATTTAGTTCGATAGTAAAATAAAATTTACCTCCCTTTCAATTTTTTTTTTTTTTTTCAAAATCTACAATCAAAATAAATCATTTATAAAATAAAAAATAAACATATTTAATTAATGTTGGAAAATTCAAAAATTGTAACTAGTTTCTCTACAATGTGCGACATGAAACTAACTCAATTTTTCAACACCGATGTCTTAAAAATTGAACGAGGC
Source organism: Fraxinus cuspidata (assembly GCA_903798385.1). Taxonomy (NCBI): domain Eukaryota; kingdom Viridiplantae; phylum Streptophyta; class Magnoliopsida; order Lamiales; family Oleaceae; genus Fraxinus; species Fraxinus cuspidata. Next base: position 37,909 of record CAIGRP010110772.1, read on the forward strand.
CTCCTTTCAAAAGAGGTAAGTGCTCAAGAGTTAAATGATGGAATCGGTAATAAAAAAAAAGCTATATAAACAATAAATAAATAAACTGGTGTGAATTGCACAACTTTGAGATGGACCTACCAGTGTAATTCGAGAATCAATGGGTTCACACCAAATTGGCCAATTTTAATTGCGAGTTACGAGAGTATATTCAATTTGAACTTTTAAAAACTTTGATTGGCCAAAAAATTCGCTACTGAATACTCCTTTTCATGGATTTTTTTAGAGATTTGTATGAAATTAGTGAAGGTTTTTAGTAAACTTTTATAAACTTTCAATTTAAAACTTTTAGAGACTTTTTTATAAAATTCAAAAAACTTTTGAAAACTTTCATTTGAAATAGAATTTATATGGATCTAGTGCAATATTATGAAATTATTACATACGAGGTGATGCTTCTCACAGTTCCCCTTTATCCTTCATTTTCCCCCATATAATAAAAAAATATTTTTAAAAGAATAAAAATTTAAGACCTTAATTAAATAAATAATAATAATACATATAAAAATTAAATTTAATATTCAGTATTATTAATATATAGGTGTTTGATGGATATTATTGAGTATGAATGAATTTTAAATAGTGATATGATGAGAAATATATGGTTAAAAAGTAATGAAAAGTTAGTGATGTGATGTAAAATATTATTTTATTGAAAATATGTAATTAAAAATGAGTTTTGAAAGAATGTGTGTCAAACAGGGCTATAACATACCTTTAAAAAATAAATATTTAAATTTAATTATAAATTACTCTATAAAATTTTACAATTTAATTAAAAATGAATATTTTTCAGAAAAAATGAATGAAAAATGAAAAAAAAAATAGTTATAAGAATACAATTTAATTCATTCATAGAAAATATAAATAAACAATAAGAGAGAAACATAGAAAAATAGAAACTAATATAATCAATAAAAAAATTAAATTTTAATCATAACTTCAATATTCGAAGGGAAAATGAAAGAGAAATATTGAAAAAAAAAATACACATTAATTTTTTATTATTTGAAAGTCTCCCAAAATCTTGTAATTAATAAGAAGACAAATTTTAAGATTATATTTTAGTACTTTCTGCTTAAAAGTTAGTACCATTGAGACTTTATAAAAGTCTTTAAAGTTATAAAAATTTGAATACCCCAAGATTTATAGAAACTTTTAAAAAGTTTTAATTGAATACACCGTGACTTTTAGAAACTTTTTAAAAGTTTATAAAAATCTCAATTGAATACATCAATACTTTAAAAGAGTCTCCAAAAGTATACATTGAATACCCCTAAACTTTTTAAATCTCAAAAAATTATTAAAAGTTTCAATTGAAAACACCCCCTTAATGTTAAAGGATGTTAATTTTCAATTTTTGGCCTTTAGCAGGCTGGCCCAATCCGATTTTCGTACTATTGCCGTTAAAATGTAAACAAACCGACCCTTCTTTTTTCCTGACTTCTTGATTAAAACTCAAAATCAAAAGTCTCTAATAATTGTTTACAAGTTAGAATTTAAAGGTTATGGTAATTAAAAGAGAAGTTTGCATTTTTTGTCCTCAACATTTACAAACTGTAATAAATTACCCTCAAACGTTTTTAGTATAATCCATTCCCAACCTTTTAATTGTGTAGTAAAACTTGTCATTCCCTCTATTTTAACCATTAAAAATGACGATTTGCCATTCTTTTTAATCAAACAAAAATAACAGAAAGATAAAACAACAACAATATAAAGAAAAAAAAAAAAATTGCAACTGAGATCCCAATAATTTTTTTAAAAGTACAAATAAATCTCACTTAAATTAATTAAATAAAATTAACACAAAAAATATTTACAAAAAAAAATTCAGAGTGCGTTTGGTTTTTCGTTTTCAAATTGTTTTCAATTTTTCAGTTTTGCAAAACATAAAAAAATGTATTTGGTATGGTATTTTTAAAGGCATTTTTGAAAATAAGAATAAATTTATAATATAAAACTCAAAACGTAATTTTTGATTTTAAAATTTTATTTAACAGCTTCTTATTCATATTTGAGTATTTTCAGAATTTTTATTGAAGACACTTCAAACATGAAAAAGAAGCATTTAAATAAAGTTTAAAAATTTAAAATATTAAAACATAAAAATATAAAATTCTAACATATAATTTTAAAAACGAATTCAAGTTCAAATAAAATCAACAAATTAAAATTCTGTAATATATATATATATATATATATATATTATTTGATAATTTGTTGACATAAAATTATTCTATTTTTACTGAATTATCAAATTTAATGGAATTAAAAGTTATAATTTTTTTTTTTCAAAAATTTCAAACCAAACGTATTTTCTAATTTTCTCTTTTGACAATAATTTTTTTTTAAAATGACAAATCAAATGCATTTTTAACATTTATAAAATAGACACTCAAAGTAAAAAATTGAAAATGAACTTAAAATTGAAAACTGAATTACAAACTGAAATGACCCTTATATTTCCCAACCAAACTCACCAAACCCACCTTATCAATACCCACCCCTGACCCCACCCCCATGTCACACGTCCTAATCTACCCGTGGCTTCAACCACAGTGACCTCCAATATGGCGATTCTTATTGTAAAATATTTTGATTTTTCATTAAAAAAAAAAAAAAATGGAAGTGCTCGTCTCATTACAGGTGAAAATGATAAACAAAATAATTTTTTGAAAACAAGAGTCTTCATATTATTAAGTGCTTGGCCTACCATGTTCATATTTGTTATATAGCTTAATTTGTAAATTATATTTTCTTTTTTTCATTACCATGACTAACTTAATTAAATGTCGACATTATAAAAGAAAAAAGAAGTCAATGCATTAATTTCTTTAAGAAAAAGAAGTAAATTTAGCTGGTCTTGGTCGTGAGTGTGGGTGGGTTGGGATGATGGGTGGGTGGCTGAAATGGAATGGGGAAAATGAAAATTTTTCAAATTCCTTTTTATTCATGTGTTAATACGTAAATAATTGTTTTAATAAGGATATATTTATATTTTCGAAAATTTCGAGACTTTATTTGTGATTCTTTTTATTTTTTAAAATTTTTTGTTTATGTAAAGAGAAGGATCATTTAATAATCAAATGAAGAAAATGACTAATTTTACCCATAATCAAAAGATTGAGGGGTGAATTATGCTGGTGTGTTTGAATCACATTATGTTGGAAGAATGTATTTTGAAATAATAGATTGATGTAGAATATTTGGTTGAAAAAGAAGGAAAAATTATTGATGTGATGAAAACTATTATTTTATTGAAGAATAAGAATGAAAATTTTAATGCGATGGCTTAAAAGTGATTCAAGTAATTTGTTACATTTCATAATAGTTGAAAAGTTCAAATTTCCATAAAACCAATAATTTTGCGTGAAAGAAAACAAAAGAGGAAAGGAAAGTCCATTCAACATTGGCAGGGAAATGACCTTTTGAATGGAGCGTATTTCCACCATGGCTTTTGACAAATTAATACGAATAAAAAAAAATTAAAGATTGTAAAAAATCTAAAGACTGTTAACTAGATTGTTAACAGTCAACATACTGTTAACAGTATTTAACAAACAACTATTCACAGTCTTTTTTTTAAAACATTTTTTAATAATTTAATTATCCAATAATAAATAATATTTTTTATATATTTATTTTTTGATTAATTTAATTAAATAATATTTATATTCTTTATTTAATTTTAATAATTTAATTTTGTTTGAATTATATATATATATATATATATATATATGTATATGTATAATTTGAAAGCGATAATTATTGAAATGAAATATTATATTTTAGCGAATTAACAATTTTTTTCCTTTTAAATTTCTAATTTACAACTATTTAATTAAATATTCATTGTAAACAAATTTTGAATTTTTTCAAATTTAATTAAATAATATTTATATTCTTTATTCAATTTTAATAATTTCCTTTTGTTTAAATTTTTTATATATATAATTAAATAATAATTTAAAATCGATAATTATTGAAACGGAATAATATTTTTAATGAATTAGCAAATTCTTTTATTTTCGTCTAATTTTCTAATTTAAAACTATTTAATTAAATATTCACTGTAAACAAATCTTTAATTTTTTCAAATTTAATTAAATAATATTTATATTCTTTATTTAATTTTTATAATTTTCTTTTGTTTGAATTTTTTATATATATAGTTAAATAAAGAATTTGAAATTGATAATTACCAAAATGGAATATTATTTTGAAAGAATTAGAAAATTCTTTTTTTTTCTTTTAATTTTTTAGTTTAAAATTTTTAATTAAATATTCATTGTAAACAAATCTTTAATATTTCAAATTTAATTAAATAATATTTACATTATTTATTTAATTTCAATAATTTCCTTTAATTTGAATTTTTCACATATATATAATTAAATAAAGAATTTGAAATGAAAAATTACTAAAATGAAATATTCTCTTTAACGAATTAGCAATTTTGTTTTCTTTTAATATTTTAATTTAAAATTATTTAATTAAATATTCATTGTAAACAAATGTTTAATTTTTCAAATTTAATTAAATATTTTTTTTTTATTTTAATTTTCTAATTTACATTTTTAATTAAATATTCATTATAACAAATCTTTAATTTTTTTCAAATTTAATTAAATAATATTTATATTCTTTATTTAATTTTAATAATTTCATTTTGTTTGAATTTTTTTTATATATAATTAAATAAATAATTTAAAATCGATAATTACTAAAATTAAATATTCCTTTTTAACGAATTAACAAATTTCTTTTTTCCTTGAAACTATTTAATTATATATTCATTGTAAACAAATCTTAAACTTTTTTCAAATTTGATTAAATAATATTTATATTCTTTATTTAATTTTAATAAATTCATTTGGTTGAATTGTTTACATATATAATTGAATATTTATTGAAGAAGAACCTCTTCGAATCAATAAATTAAGAAATTTCAAA
>CAIGRP010110791.1:0-10731 GCA_903798385.1 Fraxinus cuspidata
TTTTATTGACTTTTCTTCATAAATTGTTTTTCAATTTGATGGTAGGAGTTTGAACTTATAAGAAAATAATTTATTTTCGTGGTTATTAACTGAACCGAACCGAATCAAACCGAATCGAGATATGAACCGAGCCAAACCGAATCGACTTACGTGGTTATGGTGCGGTTATGGTATGGCCAAAAATTTGGTGGTGCAGTTATGGTTTTGACCGAACTGACCCGAACCGAACCGTTGCCATCCCTAAGTGTAAGAAGTAACTTATTATATTCATATGTTTCTCTATATATTTGATAGTAGTCCAGAAAAAAAAAAAAAAACTGGCCTCATAATATTATAAAACTTCATTCTTTCCCGGAATACACAATCAATTCACAGACTGAAAATAATTAGACTACTGCTAGGGTCAGCTGGTTAAATATAACACTGACCTGTTCTACTAGTTGAGGACCTCAACTTGACTTTTTTCTATTGATTTAACTATATGTTGAAAATAAATTGTATAGAGATTGAGATGAATCTAAATGTACTGCAAATAGTTAAATTTATTAACATGGGGAGAAAGGTGGATAGCAACAAATATTAAGTGAAGCAAGATGGATCAGCAACAAAAATTAAGCAAAATGTCCAAATGGTTTTGAGAGTTTTGCACCACTTGAAGGTTACGGATTTCAGCCAGTTGATCATTCCCAAAAATTAGCATATCTTGCCTTGGTAGATTCTTTAAATAAAAAGGTGGCATGTGCATAATGGTATGCATCTGTGATGGTGGATTTGAAGATGGAAATTGAATTGACCGGTTGAAATCCATAAGGTATGTGTCATTTTGCGTAACTACGTAAATACAGTCTTATAAATACTCTCATTTTGATAAAAAGAAAGCGATAAGCGATAAAAAGTAGCAGTACATCTCATAATTATTATCATATTAACCCAATATCAATTTTTAGTGGACTCTGCTTGCCGATATTATGCCCGCCACAAACTGTTAATGGTTTTTGTATGCTAAATAGATTTTTTTCTAAAAGGATTATTGATAAAAATTATCATAATATTATTTCTCCTAAAAAGTATTAGAGAAATATCAACGCGTCACTAACATTGAGTTGCCAAAGAAAATTAGGGAATAAATAGATCACTATAAAGATTCTCTTTTGTAGTGTGAATCTTATTCTTCAAAAGTACTTGGCGTGACAAACCTTGAATACTTTGATATTGATCCATTGAAATAATACCAAATATGTTTAGCACTCTAAAACGCTCGTTGATTCGCTAGAAACCAAGTATTTAGACATCGAAGATTTATTTGTTCACTAGTTGGGAGATTGAGAAACTCTCGAATTTTAATTTATAAACAGCAAAGTAAAATTGACAAGCTACAAAAAGTTCGAATAGGAAAAAACAAAAGTCGGAAAATAACTAAACATGCAAAGGATATAATTTTCCTTGCGTAACTTAAAGTGCAAGAAATAATGAAAAAGATAAAACTAAGAAAATAAATAAATAGTTGAAGTCTAGTTTCATCATTCTCCAAAATTCAGTATTTGTGCGTTTATTTTATATCGTAATTCCAATGATCGTTATGGCCATTTGGAAAATATGATACCCGTATTTTAATTCTAAACCAGAGATGTGAAAATACCAGATTTCTCTTTTCTTGGATAGTGCTCAATACACGACAACAATTAAATTGAATTATCTATTACATAATTATATATATTACATATTTTAATGGGGGCATAAGTCTACACCAATTTGAATTATAATCATATCTTAGACCTAACCACATTCCAAATATTTCTCCTCATTCTCTTAGACCTAATCAATTTTTCAACATTTTCTTTCCTTATTCTTTTAGCGTATCCCGATTCAAATTTTCTCGTAGACATAAGTATAAGCAAAGAGCATTGATGTGTCTGAATTAAAAATTCTCAAACTTTTCCAAAAAGAAATGACTCAGCAATGATAAGTGACCTGTAAATATGTAGTTACAGAGGATAAGAACAAAGTTTCCATTGAGCAAATAACAAAGTCTCCCATTAATCTATTGAACTCTTGGATTTTAGAGTTATGAACAAAAGGGTCAGAAATGATAAGCAAAGAAATATTATGGATTTGCAATAAAAACTTCGGTCTTCTTAGAGATCCTTTATAAATATCCCTCACATTCCATAAAAAACATATCAAATGTCCTTAGACAGATATTTAATATGAACTATTCTTGCCCGGTTACTTAATAATATTTGGCTTCTGATTTTTGAGTCATTTTGTAGTAACCTTCATTTTATTGATTACAGTTCGCCCGTTCGGAATAAAAAGTAAAAACAAACACAAAGAAAGCTTTTCTAAACAAACAATAAAAGTCCAATTTTGGGCATTCGAGAATGACGAGTCACCAGAATTCTAAAAAAACAATTTTAATAAAAATCAATCACAAGAGCAAACTGCAAACACATATGGATAAAGCCTCTGAGTGCGATTAATATCTTACCCAGTTACCCCAGATCTTGTAGTCCACCGTCCACCGTTCCACGTCCAAGCAACGCTATATATTGGATTGGAATTTGGAATTTGGTGAGAGACTATTCACTGTTGAAGAAACCAGATTGCGAGAACGCCGAGAAGAAGACCGAAGAGGAAGAGTTGAAGACGTTAAGGAAATAGGGATTTGAGGGGGGTTTTTTGGGCCTTTTTTACGGCCCCTTAAGCCCTGGCCGACCACATGACTTCTAGCCGAACACATGACTTCGCGCCATGATTTGTCTAGTGATTTCTTTGTAAACAATCTGTGCGCCATGATTTGTCTAGCGATTTGTCTAGGTCTCTCTCATAATGAAGAACTCTCGATGAATCAGATTTTTTGAAGCATGGGTTACTAATTGTTTTAAAGCATGGGTTACTCATCACTCTATTGTTATAAAAGGAATCGAAATACTATGATTTAAATTATTAAATAACTCTACAAAACCTTGATGTCATAACGACGTCAACGATCAGGACTGCTCCATAAACTTCTCCTTGTTGACACGGGTGTTCAAAGAGACTAATTAAGGAAAGATTCTGGACAGAATAAAGTAGGATTTTGGTAACTAATTTTGGGATTTTCTTACCTCCAACCTTAGTATTATTATTTTTTTCTAGAGAAAACCCAAAGCTTGTCTATATAATGTTCTATTTTTCTACTATTAATACTGTCGTTGTTGTTGTCGTCGTCGTCGTTGTGTTTACTAATAAATTCATTACAGCAAGTTGATCAATCAACTATTGTACAAGGAGAGATATAAGTCGATTTCAATTTTGACGGTATAGTTAATATTTTTCTGTACAAATTTAAGAAAATTTAAGCAATAGTATAGTATACGTCTAAGTGTATCAGGAACAAGTATGTCTGTTGCATTTATAAGGACTTTTGGTCGGTGAGTATCTGCGAATACATTAACATATTTCTTACTTGTAGATAATAAGTTATTTTCTTCATAATAATAATATACGAGCTATTTTTAAAAACAAGTAGTTATTATATTTTAAAACTTTAGTTATATGGCCATCTCGAAAATACGAAACCGATATTTTCATTTTAAACCCCATCATTTATGTTCATAGGTGGAAATTCAAAAATTACTTAAAAATACCACATTTTATTTAATTGAGTGCTGAATACAAAAAAAAAAATAAAAAATAAATGATACTACACGATTCTGCAGCTTAATAACTCAAAAACTGGACAAATGTAACTATAATCAATATCAATTTCACAATATAAAATTGGCTATGTGTATGATTTAATAAGTTAGTGATGTATTACGATGTGATTACTTAGATAGTACATTAAAACCCTTTTGTGAATATTTGATGTAATATGATGCATACATTATAATGAAGTTAAAAGTGTAATAATGTAACCGGACTAATTATATTGTTTGCATATTAATGTTTTCTCTACACATTGTGTTAGACAAATTGCATCAGAAATACGTAAGAGACTATGCACCATGCACATGCTTCGCACGCTGCATGTTGGTTGATGGAAAGATCTTAGAAACAAATTTAGTTTTTGTTATAAATTATGATTTATTTCACGTGTCACGATGTTTAGTTTTGAAAACATTGAAATTTTTCATTAAATGTTTGCACAAAATGAAATGAATATTGGTAACGATTCGGAATATAAATTCAGGGCATCATATTCAGATGCACTTGAAAACTCAGATATTATTTGTACAAGTCGTCACAAACATTACAAAAATGTCGGATACTCATTACCGTATCTCTGTGACAATAGTGTTTCTAGTTACATGATTTTCTAGGCTAAGGTGGCTAAAATTTGCATATTTTTTTGGATGATTCGTTAGATTTGAGGTATCTGATTCTTGGTCAACGTAATATGTGAACTGTACTCATTTTTTGTTTCCAAGACAACGAAATGATATCTGAGTTATTCGTACGTTTTTCTGTTTGGAATCCAGATGATATTTGAGACCTGCATGCTCTATTATCAGATGTATGAATATTGACTACGATCTTTGTGATTTGAATGTATTATTGAACTGGGGAAGCCGTGTTTAAAGGGGTGTGTAATTGCTGATTTTTCATGTCTGTGCACTCAAGAGGTACTTGGACATTGGTATCCACAATTAACCTTGGGAAATTGCAGTTTATATTTCATTAATCTCTGTGATTAACTTGACGAAACTTTGATTTTCCGATAAAGTGAATATATTCTCCATTTTCTTGATAATCTTGAAAACTGTCTGGACTTTAGTCTATCTAGTGTCTTAGTAGTATATGCTGTTTTAATTTACTTTTGAACCAAGTCTTTTACTCATATTTATATATTAAGGGTGTGTTTGAGCCACATTATTTAGAAAGAATGTATTTTGGAATAGTAAATTGATGAAGAATGTGTGGTTGAAAAAGAATGAAAAATTATTTATGTGATGTAAAATATTATTTTTTTGAAAAATATGTGGTTAAAAATGAGTAGAAAAATGAAAATGAAAATTTTAATTTGACTCAAACAGGGGCTAAAGAAATAAGTTTATTTTTTTATGTTAAAATAACTACTTCTGTCTTAAAGGGTGGTGAAAGTTAGAAATTCGCTCATTGGTATAGGTCCTTCTCTTTCTCAGAACTTATAGGTAGGTTTTGTTGAAATTTAAAACTTGATTCATGAATTAGCTTATTTAATATTTATGTATTTTATTTTATTCATGTATCTATATGGTTATTTGTATTCTACTGTTTATAGTATGTAAGAGAAGTCATTAGTCTCTTGAATTTATACAATGTATTTGAGGACCCTTTGTACCTATAAAAGACCTTGTGCTTGAAATAATTCATAGAGTCCATAGAACAAGAATATATTTTCTAGAGAAATTCTTGTGTTTTCTCTCTAGTCTTACTTCCCATAATTATATATTTACAACATATTCAACTTAGGTTCAAGAACAAGTTTGGAGCCATGACCGTGAAGAACAAATTGAGAAACAATAATACTATAAAAAGCTTTTATATGTAACAAGATTCAAATAAGTCATAATCTTATATAATACCTCTTAAGCAGAGATTACACATAAACAAACCAAACACAATTTTAGATTGTTGAGGAAAAACGAGTGATTTGTGTGTATATCATCAATTAACATAACAAGTGTAAATTTAGCATAAATATAAGTAGAGAGTTAAAAAGCAAGCATGAGGGATTCACATCAAGGACGTTATCCTAAAGTCATGTTACCTCTTATTCGTGCAGTTACTTTCGGTACTACACGGCTCCAAGACGAAATTCATATAATTCACAGTTGACTCTCCTTCTGTGAGCACTACCATAGGGAGATAAAGAACGAGTATTTATCGAGTTGTTAAAAGCATAGGAATATAGTATGAAAATGTAGAAAATATTTTATCAAGTTATCTTTTTCTAGCTATGGTTAAGTGAAAATCACTCCATTTTATAGGGAGAAACTCAACTCCACAGTTAATGCAAAATTATGAGCTACAATATAGAATTATGATGTTTTTAATTTTATGTTAAAACTGAACAATATCAAAACCTGAAAATTATAAGGTTTTACTTTTGAATGTAAAAACTTATTAATTTTATATTACAACAAATATTTCTTGTCTATGGTTATAAAAGGCTATGTGATTTCACAGTAGGAAGGTGGTGAATGTTTGAAGAAATATTAAGAGTTTCGAATTATTCCAATTCTTTTCTCAATCCTATTTTGGCCAATATTGTGAATCAACAAGTTAGTGATCATTTTTGTGTTTATCTCTTTTAACAAATATAATGGCTATGTTATATGGTATCAGAGCAAGCAATATACCGAGTTCAAGTCTCATTGTCACCTATTTAAAATGAATTGTCCATATGTTAAGCTTCGATGAGAAAATAAATATCACATACACATGGAATCTTAAAACCAATGTATACACAATTTAGAACAATATGGTGAATTAATTACAGAAGATGCGTTTAAAATTGATTTTCATCGTGAAAACTATGCTAATTATTTTTCTCATTGCATGAAACATTATAAATAGGATTATTTCCAAGTAAGAAAAATAATTGATCATTTTTTAAAGAGTAATGCTATTTATTATCATGATGATGGAATATTGGTGATATTGCAATCCATAATCCCTCACATTTCTATCTTTCTCTCCTCCTCCATCTCCCATAAAAATTAAACTACGCAATCTTATTATTCCATATAGACTATCACATAACCGATATTATACCATCATAATGATAAATAACATTATTCTTTCTGAGTAGACTAAATTAAATGGTGTAAATTGTGGGGCGTTGGGGTATTTACCTACGCATGGTTGTTTTAAGAAACTATTAGTTCCTAGAATGCTTGATTGAGTCAAAATTTGTAGGTTCAATTAGAGGCTAAAGAAATAGATTTTTTTTCAAATATTTTGTCAAAGAGGATTGATTTTGAAAAATCCATTTTTAAATCTCTATAAGCAAAAATATGATGTTGAAAACAAGGTATATGCATTGTGTAAATCTCTACCTAGCATACTTCTACTTATCTAAGGTTGTTGAAATTTACTTGAACTAGAAGAATTTTTTGCATTGCCTTTTTATATACTCCTTGGTTCAAAATTCCATCACAATGGAAGGAGTTTCTTTACCACAATCCAAATACCTTTTGTTTGATAAAAAATAAACAATCATAATTAGATCTAACTCATAGGATTCATACTCACAAATATATCGTGCGAATGCAAGTAACTTAGAACACAAAATGATATACACCTATACGTGATATATAGTAGCTCTGTAAGAGGAATGACACTTTTCGCTATACTCATACTTATTTTCTAACATCTAGTTTACGTATTTATGATCACTCAATTAACTAAGAGCATAGTTGAAATTTCTCTTTAGTAAACGATCAAATATGATCAGTTAAGCCTTCGGCTCTCAATGCTCAATCTCCATTGCAGCATTTGGTTAATATAAAAAAATCCACTGTAAAATAGCTCGTTTCCTAGACATATCCTGTTAGATTGAATCATTTATGATCACCAACAATATGATAATGTAGCAATATTATGATGAAGTATTGAGAAAAAAATCAAAATCATAAGCGTATACTAAATGAGGTTATATATACGGCGGTGACTTACACAATTAAGAAGCATGGATCCATTCTTTTATTTCTTATTCATCATGAAAGCAAAAGTGACATGATATACGTGTTAAAATATTTTCTTCCTTTTCTTAGAGCATATGTCATATTCTGTAAATTTAATACATCGTACAAATCTTAGTTTAAGCATTCTTTGATTCCTAACTTGAGTTTTCCTTATATTTATTCATGTGAAAATCTCAATCGAAAATTCAACGTGACATCTAAAAGAGGTCTAATGGACAACAAAATTTATTTCAATTTCTTATAGTAATCTTATCTTGAATCAATATCGAGGCAATTGGATCACGTACACAACGTGATCACTCTATCTCATCTAAGCACATTCTAAAATCTCTGAGATGATTACTTGTGTAAGTGAACCAATCTCTACATGTTCGACATACTTTATATGTACATGCAGATCACTCATAAGTAATCACAATAAAGAATGAGCTAAAAAATATTTGTTCTTTGATGGACATTCATGTACTTGTATTAATCACATAAGTAAATTATTTATAAAGAGAGATACCAAAGACTTGTAAGAAGATTGATGTACTTGGTGTTGAAACTTTAAACTTTACAAAATACTTTATTACCAAAATCCACCATGTCAAATCACCAAGAAAATTAATAATACGTAACATAACTTAGTTCTTTGAAAATGATTCCTTTATACCGGGTTTTAATTCCGGATCTTGAATCTTGATAATTGGCTCTCTTGGTTCTTGAATTCTTGATTTTGATTTTTCTTTTTTTGTTCCATAATCTTAATTGTCTTGTTATTCAATTTAATTGCTCTAATAATTCTTCTTGATTCTTGAATGTGGGGTGTGGGGTTTGGATTTTTTTGTTTAATATGTTTTCTCTTGTATTCTTATGTTGATAAGATTACACAAAAAATGAGAATCACATATGAATTGAGGACTATAACTCTATTTATAGATTCCATATGTAGTTGGTACATCATCAAATATAACCATAATGAATCTGATCTCTACACGTAATTCGGCCCACACTTTATTTAGATGCCATAATCCCAACAATTTAATTCTTTATTTGATCACTTTAATTGGGCTCGACTTGAAGATATCTTTATACATAATTAATTATATATGTAGACTCACATGAAAAATTAATAAATCTAACACTTAGCATACACAAAGTTGGACCTTACATTTGTATTTGTACCTTACAATTAGTTTTAAGACGTCTGAACTCCTATTGGTACTTAATCTCCTTATATTTGTTTGTTTTCCCTTAACGTAATTGACATAAACACTTAAGTCCGAAAAATTAAGAGAATCAAGAATTTCTTCTAACACAAGATTTTACATTCTCTTTTGAGAAATGTTACCAAAATGCTAGTATGATAACGGACCAAAATTCTAATTTGTTAATTTATGTTTAATACCATGTGATTCACATGCAATATTTCTTTATAAGAAACAACAATATTAAGCAGATATCGGTTATCGTAACCGGATAAAGAACCGGTGCCCACAATATTTGAATTAAGAAAAAGATCAAACTGACTATTTTCAATAGAAGAAGAGTAACCAAATTTGTCCAATGTCGAAATAGAAACCAAATTCTGTCTAAAAGACGGTACCGTAAATACCACTTTAGAATTAAGAAAAAGATCAAACTGACTATTTGCAATTGAACTAGAGTAACCAAATTTGTCAAATGTAGAAATAGAAACCAAAGTTCGTCTAAAAAAAGATACCTCAAATGTCCTTTTTTTTAAAATTCAAATAATAATAAGTTTTTAATGATAACCCGAGGTCCATATAGCATCAACTTTGACTGATTTGCCACCCAATATAGATGAATCTTTCAGTATCAATTGACTTTTTTCTATTTATGCAACCCCGCATAGACATACTTATGTGAGAAGTGGCACCAGAATTTATCCACCAAATGTGTCAAGTATTGAAACTAAATTAACCTCAAAACAAACCAAAATGAGAAGTGTACTTTTATTTACATGCTAAGCGTGGTATTTAGCACAATCTCTTTTTATGTGTCAGATTTTTCACAAAAAATAGCCAGATAATTAATCAATTTTAGGCTTTACTATTCATTTTGAAATAAACCACATACAATTTCCTTATCATTTAATTGTCATTATAGGTATTTGTCAAGTGAGCACTTCTAGTTCTTTCATGCTTTAGACCTTTTTCTTTTTGCACATGACAAGAAATGAGCTCATCAAGAGTCCCCTTCCCCTTTTGATAGTTTGAACTGGCCTCAAATTAATTGAATTGTGCAAGAATAGAAATAAAAACCAAATATACGAGCAAATCATCAAACAACTCAAACTTTAATGCCTTTAATTTTGAAACAAAATGAGACTTTTCTATGTACTCCCATGTATTTTCTTTAGCCTTATACTTTAGTAAAACTAAGTTCGTCAAAAGGCATGCTAGTTTCGATCTTATTGTCTTTTGCAAAGGGTTTTTTTTTATTTTTTTAATTTCATGAAGAAACTCTTTGACAGTAGTTACCTTAACGCCTCTAAATGTTACTGAAATTTCACACTTCATGATCATAATACTCATACGGTTTAAACGATCTCACTTATCCAAATTCCATTTTTAATTAGTGAAACTCTTATCCGTAAGAGTAGTGGATTATTCAATCCTAACACAAGGTCTAAATCTATGTTGTCAAGAACGATACAAACGTTCTCTTTCCAGTCTTTAAACTTTGGTTTAAGTACAAGAATTAAATTGATGTTGGCAGATATTGTAGAAGTTGATGGATTAACTGAATAGAGAACTTAAACCTAATTAACATGTTCACATGAAAATCCTTATTGGACAATCAATAATTTCAAATAATGGCGAACCACATTACAATAGACCAAGCACAACATTGAAATTTAGTATTTGAACAGAAATACCAACTTGTAAATGACATTTTTTGAAGTAGTAATCAAATATTGACAATAAATTTGATCAAACATCAAGTCTATCTTTGGACCAACTCAATGGTCACATAATGAAAAACTTTACAATTGTCGCATATTTATCAGCATATGTATGTAAATAATTCGGCCAAATATTAATCTTCCTTT
>CAIGRP010110794.1:0-39180 GCA_903798385.1 Fraxinus cuspidata
ATAAACTCTTTTTTCGTGAATTTTTCAAGTTGTTTACAATTTTTTTTTAATTTTTTATGTGATATTTATATTAATTGTTATTTAATTTTTTTATTTTAATTGTTAATTGAATGTTGCATTATTCTTTAAATTGTTAATTGAATATTTCATTATTTATGTAAATTATTTATTCAATATTTAATTATATATTTAATATTTAATTGTTTTTGTAATTGTTTACTTTAATTGTTAATTATTTGTTTCAATTAAATATTAAATAATTAATTTGATATTCAAGAAAAAATTAAACTATAATTAATATTACATAAAAAAATAAAAAAAGAAATTAAATATTAAATATTAAATAAACAATTAAAATAAATAATTTAAAATTAAATAAACAATTATGATAAATAATTAAATAAAATATTATTTAATATTTAAAATTAAATGTTTAATTAAAGAATAAAATAACTAATTTATGAAAAAAAAAAAAAAGTCTAGGCCATCTAGCCTAGTTATCTGGGCAACCAGTGTCTGAGCCTTCTGGGAGGATACATAAAAAAATAATAAAAGACGTTTGGGCCATTTGGATCCAGATGCCCAGTTATCTAGGCGATCCTAGACGGCCCAAACACTATGCCCATTTAACATGGCCATCTGGATCCATATGGACTAGAGGACGGGAACCAGATGGGCAAATCTAGACGGTAACGTCTGAACGTCATCGGAAATGGTTGCAATCTCCGCTCCCAAAGCACCCAAAAACCTCAATTTCATGCATAATGTATTGATTTATAACAATTTCTACAAAGATTATACAAAGCTTTATTTATTCAATAAACATACACACATGCTTTATTTATTCAATTAATGTATGTAAAAGTTCTTTGCTCACCTTCTTCAGTTTGATAGTAAATTTCCGATCTCGGCGTCGATTTTTTTGGCCGTATGGGTCGTCGGTTTCTCCACAATTTTTATCTCCTTTCTCTCTTTCAAATGGCGTGCGGGTAAAAATGGTTTTTCATTGCCTGACAAGTGTGTATTAATTTTTCCTCCTTTTTTTTACATGGTTAACGGTCATGGTGGGAAGATGGCCCACTATTTCCTTTCCCTTCCCATCTCTGGCCCGGGTAATTTCTCCCCTACTCGGGACGGGGTCGCGGGTATAGATTTGCCATCTCTGACAAACGCAACCGCACACTCCATTTAGTTCCAATCTCCTATTTCTTCCCCACCTTCCATGCGCAACACTTATACACTCTTTTGGGACCTCAATCAAGAAAAACTGAACAAGTTATTTAAAAACCCAGAAAAAATCAATGACAGAAATCGAATCAGAATTCCGAGAACAACAAGGCCCAGTAGAAATCTTAATGACTTTAGACAACTGGCCGTCGCCAACTCAAAATGATACCACCGATGAGGGTTCCTCTTTCTCGCCTGGCTCATCTTCTACTGATACATTCTTGTTGGGCTTCGTGACTGTGAATGTCGTTGGCCTACAGAACTACCATGGTAGGATTAGTGGGCGCGAAATGGTGGGCTTAGTCCGTGAGGAATTGAACCCGTTTGATGAGAATGCCATTAGAGTTCTCAACACGAGGTCGGTCCAGGTGGGTAACATTGAGCATGCCGCCGCCGTTTTGTCCCCCTTGATTGACGACCATTCGATCACTGTCGAAGGTAGTCAATTTAATTTACGAATCTGTAAGTATGTGTGATTTGCTTTATAAAATGCGGTAGGTTTATTTATGTTTATATATGCACGCGTCTAAAAGTGTAAGTATTTAAGGATACAGTCGGAAATCAAGAGGGTTGTATTTGAGCAATTCGCTTCAATTTTATCACATGGGTAAAGAGTCCACGTGTGGGAGGAACAAACAATTTGGAAGTTGAGAAGATTATTATAGTACAACGTGTTTTAAAAGCTTGCACTTTGCTTTGGGCTATGAGCAGGTGGAAGTGCTCCTTAATTTTGGATACATGTATATATCTACTGAAACATACATATTCTACATATTTGCGCTCTTTTGCTCGTGTCTATAACATACAATGCATATAGGTTTATTTTAAGATATGTAGATTGAAAGGAACATTGAGAATCGCAGTGCTCTGAGTAGTGTTCACATGGAGTATCGTACTGTGCTCACGTGTAGTAAATGAGCCTTAAAACTTTCTGAAATTTTATCTGGCATGATGAAGCTCCATTCGGATTTTATATATGTCTTGGGTCTATTAATATGTAGTATATGTGCATACTAACGGTGTGTCTAGTCGTATATGTACCTTATGATTGTTTATTTGCATTCTTGCTTGTATGAATGCGCACACATGTATTTGTTTTAACCTGCCATGGTAAAAGTCTTGAAAATGGTGTGCAATAGGAGACTAGGATAGTACATAAAAAAGGTTTTACCTTGAACTTGCAAGAACAGACCTACTGTGCACTGCCATTTCTCTAATGCCTCGAGTCTTATATAGGTTGTAGTGCTGATATTGATATTTCATCCTACTTTTCCTTTCACTTTTAGATTTTGAGTAGAAAATGCACATTTGTTCTTTTTAAGTTTTTGTTATAATGTAGTTTTTTTAGTTCAACAGCAATCACTGTTATAGACTTACTACTGAATTTCCTTGATTTATGGTTAACGTTTAACTTGTGTTCCCAAGCCACCAGGGAAGGGAAGCAGATTTAAGATTCCCTGTCAAGTTCACATTTTTTGTAAGGATAGAGAAATTTGAAAGAGTAAAATTGGCAATTGCGAGAGGTGGGTTACAATTGATTTTGGCATCTTTTACGTTATCGGAGATGGTAGCAGTGAAAGAAACAACAAGTACTTTAGAGGCGAAGAGTGTGGATGAAATATACAATTTGCTGGATGTGAAAGTTTGTAACAAAGTGACATTGGAAGCAATGGAAGAACCACCCAAAGATGTGATAAAATCAGAGCTTTTTTTGCATCAAAAGGAAGGATTAGGCTGGTTGTTTAGCAGGGAGAATACGTGTGAGCTACCTCCATTTTGGGAAGAAACAAATGGGGTTTATGTAAATGAGTTGACTAATTTCCAATCTGATACAAGACCCGACCTTGGGCAAAACTCTTAACCTGCTGTCGTTGATTGCTTTTGATAAACATGCCCATGATGTGCATGCATTTGCTATGTGCATGCATTTGCTAATACTAGCAACATTAGATGAGGAGAAAGATGAGGAATTAGATGAAGAGGAACCCATTGTAATATTTGGTCAAAAATCAAAGAGGGGAAGAGGGAGCAAAAAGGCTAATAATAATTCACGGCAAAAACAAAAAATTGAGAGTCACAATGCCAACATAAGGGGGTAATCAGTTCTTAATTTAGACAACTCCTATGATTATTTGGGCCGAGAACAACATTGATTATTTGTCCCCCTTCTGTATTTTCAGCATGGATAACGCAGTTGGAAGAGAACACTATATGGGGCAGTTTGCAGGTGTATATGTGTTATGGAGAGCGGACTAAAGATGCTAAAGAGCTTCAGAAGTATGATATTGTAGTAACAACATACACTACCTTGTCTTCTGAGGAATCCTCGGAGCAATCTCCTATTTAGAAGATTGAGTGGAGACGAGTTATTTTAGATGAGGCACGTGATTAAGAATGTGAATTCTCAACAGAGTCATGCAGTCACTAATCTGAATGCTAAGCGGAGGTGGGTTGTTACTGGGACTCCTGTACAAAATAACTCTTTTGATTTGTTTTCCTTTAATGGCATTTTTGAAGTTTGAGCCATTCTCAATTAAAGGCCTCTGGACTAGTTTGATACAATGGCCCACTTGCTCAAGGAGATTAGAAGGGCATCTCTAGGCTGCAGGTCAGGACATCTTACACAACTCTAGTACTTGAATTGAATATTGGGTCTTCCTGTTTTGCTTGTTTGATTTGCCTGTTCCCCTGATCTCTTACACCATAAAAGATTAAGTAGAAATCATTTATTTACGATTCTAATCTAAATTTCATGTAGATGTTCGTTTGCATATACTATGTTTCCCAAGCCTATGAAGTGTGGTATCTGAGCATTCCCCTGGCTTGTTTGCATTTGACTAGAGATGTACATCTGATGTTGTAACCCATATTCCTATTTTTTTTCAGGGTCTGATGGGAACAATGTCCTTGAGGAGAACAAAAGAGAAAGGTTGGGTTTGTTTGCCATCTAAAAGCATAGACTTTTTTGTGAACCTCTCTGAAGAAGAGCATGAGTTTTATGATCAGATGGAAGGAGAGGCCAAGAATATTGTTCAGGGATACATTTTGGACGAGTACTCAGCATACTTTTACGACTTCGTCAAATTTGCATGGATATGGCCTTGTGCCCTTCAAATCTCAAAGCTCTACTTCCACCCAGCAAAATTGAAGGTATTTGTTCTATTTCTGTTTTATCCAAGTTGCATGTTGTCATTCGTTGAACTATTGGAACCAAAACCATCAGCCTTATGCTCGGTCTTCCCCAGTTCTTTGATCTTCCATAACCACTTTTCCTATTGATGATTTTACTTTTATCCATAAAGGTCAAGGAGGGCATTCGAAGTGATATTCTTCCTAGTATTCTTTGAAGCCTACAACAATTAACGTTTTGGATGAGGAATGCAATATCCTTTCTGAGACTGAATACAAAGCAACAAAAAAATTGGTAATACATATGGGTCAAATCATTCATGGAAGTATTAACTCTTGGAAATGTAGGAATAGTTAGGAGATATGCATCTTTGAACTGGAACTTATTATCGTAAACTCGTACAATGATGTTTGTTGATACTTGATTATGGGAACTTACAATAGAAGTATTCCATGTTTTCCCTTATTGGTGGCTTTGAAGCGTACAGTGTTCTGGTGATGTTTTCTTTGGAAAAAGGCTTTTCTGTGATAATATTGTCCTTATTTGCAGGCATGATTATTATTTTTGTGAGCATTTCATGCTTTTGAATTTGGTGAGATGAACTTCTTTACTACCCATGTATCTTGTATGCACAACTCTGTATTCTAAATGAATTTTGGCAGATGTGAAGAACAAACCAACATTATTGGAAAAATTGTTTACAGTGTTACAAGACGGGGTTGATTTTGACAGTCCAATTTGCATATCTCCACCTACTAATACTGTTATTACGTGTTGTGCTCACATCTTTTGTCGAGCGTGCATCCTGAAGACCTGAAAACGTACAAAACCATGCTGTCCATTATGCAGGCATCGACTTTCAGAATCTGACCTTTTTAAAGCCCCTTCAGAATTTTTCGATACTTCTGCTGCTAGAGATTCCTCATTGAGTAAATCATCCAAAGTTGATGCCCTCTTGAAACTTCTATCAGCCTCTAGAGGTCAAAGCCCGTCTACTCAGTCATCTTCTCACAATTCCGGAAAATGTTGCTTCTACTGGAGCAGCCTCTAAAAGCAGCTGGTTTTAAACTACTCCTGTTGGATGGGTCAATGAGTGCAAAAAAGAGAGCACAAGTTAATAAAGAGTTTGGAGTTCCCGCGCCAGAAGGGCCGACAATTTTACTCGTGAGTTTAAAAGCTTCAGGTGCAAGAATAAATCTTAATGTTGCTTGTTCGTGAAATTCCGCAAATGTACAGATCGTAATAAGTAATAAAGTGAATTTATTAAAATTAAAATTAGAATTAATTAAAAATTTAAAGCAAATAAACTAGTCCCCGGCAGCGGCATCAAAAACTTGTTCATGAAATTCCGCAAGTGTACGGATCGTGACAAGTAATAAAGTGAATTTATTAAGTCCGAATATCATCTCACAGTGATTGCTATCAGCTATAAATTTTTAAACTAACCTATCTTCAATTTAAATTAAAATAGTAACTAATGATTAAATCAAATTTTGCTTTATAAGCAAAATTCTAATAAATAAAATAACAAACTATTAATTAAAATAACAAACTCGAATTAAAGCTGTAGTTAAGATTATGTGATTGGACGGTTGGGATTTTCGATTTCACTTAGGTTATTTATCATACATTTAATTTCAATTAATTCAACCATTTTTATACGTGTCAACGATCGAATTAACCTATTATAGTTAGTGATCTCTCTCGAGCAACTCTAATCTTATTCATATGTCCGAACTTATTATATCTCTATATAAATTCACACACATATGAATGTATTTATTTATAGGAATTTAACAAAGATCGCACAACTTATAATTATATCTCGATCCCTTATAATATCTATGGTAATTATTGTACAAGTTAGAATTATATATCACCTTTCGGTCTCAGTATTATCCATAAATCAATTAATTATTGTGCAAACAAATAATAGCATAACACACAATAATTAATCAACAAGTATTAAAATGGCATGAACATCTTGAAATTAAACATATAATAAAACCTTAAGCTACATCATCAATTCTAACAATAAAAGTATTTAGCCACTCATAATATTGAATTTAAACACGCAAAAGTGGTAAAACATCACCAAAAATTGACGAAACGTGATTAACTTTGGCTAAAATTAGAGCTGTCTCCTTTTGCTTTTGCCGACCAACGTGCGTGAATATATATATATATTCTGCCGTAATAATTCACTTCTTTTTCTCTTCTTCTTTCTTCTCAATTGGATGATGTTTCTCCCTGTGCGTGACAATTTCACTGCATGAATGTGTGTATTTTTTAAATCAAAAGTGGCTGCCTCCACTCTATATTAATTCAGCCGCTTTTCTTTTCCCCTCAAAAACTGCCGGCTTCTTCCCCCTCTTTTATATATATATATATAACAAGGCAAATGGATCCCTTTTCTAAATTTCATCTCAATATTTTCTGTCATTGTATTTAATCTCAAGTCGCTAAATTTTGTATCTAATTAAAGTCTAAATTGAGGCTCAATTAATTTAATGCTTGCTTCTGTCATTTTGCATTAATTTCTTCAATTCTTCATTAAACATAAAGTTTTACCTACATAATACAATTTAACATAAATTAGGTAGAATTTAATTCAAAAGACAATAAAATATCATAATTTAACGCTACGAATAAATATAAAAATTACACTTATCACTGCTTCTAGAGTATACTTGATGGAAACCATGGTGTAATCCTGCAATCGAGGAACAAGCTATGGACCGAATCCATCGAATTGGCCAAAAGGACGATGTTAATATTGTGGGAATGATTGCTCGAGATACCATTGAAGAGAGGATATTGCAGCTTCAAGAAAAGAAGAAAGTGCTTGCAAGGAAAGCTTTTGGTAGGAAGGGCCCAAAAGATCGAAGGGAGATCAGGAGAGATGATCTTCATGCCTTGATTAACTTGAGTCTTCCACGCTCTTAAACATCTCGATACATGTTTTGTATGTCTCCACATTTTCACTCATCATACACATCATATATAATTTGCGAGTTTTGAAAGTTTTGAGTTATTTAGTTGTTCCATCCTCGGTACGCATTCTGAAGTTTCTTTCAAATGCAAAATGGAAAACAATGGAGAACAAGATCCATATCCTTGTAATCGTATGATTACATAGTGCTCAATGAAGAGCAGAAAAGAGTTTTTGCCATTGAATACATGATCAGAGTCGGACCAGAGGAGAATATTTAAATCAAGATAATTATTTTTCTTTGAATTTTGATGATCATGGAAATTGAAGGATATTCACTTTAATCAAAGATAAGGGACTTTTTAGTTGAAATAGGTCCAAAGACATTTACATTTAAATTAAAATAATTGCTTTTCATTTTTTTATTATTTATTTTAAGTTAACAAATTTAGTTTCGTAAAACTCTTATAAATAAATAAATAAATAATTGATTGCTTGTTATAATTTAGGTGCCCAAATTTTTCCGCGAAACACAGATCTGGCTCTGTACATGATTAAATAATCATTTGTCGGGCAATGTCCTTTTGGATGCAGTCTCTGTTGCACATGCTAATCCGGAGTCATCCATGCAAGCAAAATTTGCTTATATGATCTGTATGTGGGTTGTGTGAGCTTTCATGACTTCACAAGGTCGTTTGACCCTTTGAATTATTTTGTCAACAGCCGTCGTTTTTGTCCAGCAACTATGTGTCACCAACGGTCCAAACTTTTCAAATATATATCCATTTCTTCCGCTTTCTTTTAAATTGTTCGATTCCTCCAAGTTATTTACAAGGATTGGATAGGTTTTAAAGTACAATCAAGGAACTTTAGTAGCTTCTTAAGTGGATGAAACTTGGAGCTTTACGCTGTACTGTATGGATTTTATATGATAGAAATGAAAGTGAAGAGTCCGGTGAGCAGCGACTTCCAACTCGGGGCGGACCCAGCACCAGACGAGCCCTCGCGGCCGCCCGTGCGGATCCGTTGGGAACCATTTTTTTTTATTTTATTTTTTTATTTTATAACAATAGATAAACTTTTTAGCTTATATAAATGTTATTTCATTTTATTTACAAGGTTATAGCTTGCAACTCTTATGAGATGTCTCTAATTTGATTCTTTAGCTTGCAATTCATATATTTTTAGTTCTCCAATTTTTACAATTTTACAATTTTTACCAAAATTAATGGCAATAGAGAAGGGGAGTCGAACCCGTGACTATCCTTAAAGATTATTAGAATCCTTATTATTAGGGCACTTGCTGAGTTTGATATCATTGTTAACATAATAATTACATTAAGTTTTAATAGTTTTAATGCAAATTGATTCCCATTTTTTTTCACAATACATTTTAATCTCTTTTTTTCAACCACACAATTTTCAATAAAATAATATTACACGTAAATTGAAATTTTTTTCTTATTTTTAAACACACATTCTCCAGTAAATCACTATTCTATAATGCATTTTTTTTTTTACAAAAATGGGCATCAAGCCAACGACCGCCTGTGCTACTTAAAATCCTGGATCCGCTCCTAGGCATATCAATAACTTCGCTGCAAGGGAAAAGAGCATGGAAACATACCTAAAATAGGTTATAGATTTCTTGTCTCATTTTGAAAAACTTGAGCTCACGTAAATCCCCTAAGCCAACAATGCCAACGCGGATGCACTCTAAAAGTTGGCTAGAAGCATAGATTCTGAGCTACAAAAAAATTGCCAATTTAGCATTTGCAATACCCTTCCATTAATAGAAAGGCCGAAGTGTAGTGGGTTGAAGAAACCCTAGCTTGGATGAAGTCAGTAATTTTCGTACTCAAAGATCAAACTCTCCCAGAGGACAAATAAAAAGTTAGGAAACTCAGGCGAAGAGTCGTGCATTTCCTCCTCCAAAATGATGTGCTATATAAAAGAGGCTTCTCCAAGTGCCTCATTCGATACGTCGAAGGATAAGAGGCTGATTACATCCTTAGAAAAATCATGAAAGTGTATACGGAAACAACATCTAAGGCTATGTACTGGTCCAAAAGGTGTTGAGATATGGCTCTATTGACCAACCCAGAAGGACCCAATTAACGATGTTTGAAAGTGTAACAAGTGACAACGCTTAACCACCATATCGAGCCAGTACTCCCAGGACTTCAAGGTGGTGAATAACCCCTAGTCCATTGCTAAGTAGGGAATAGACCATTCAACACCGACTTTATTTTCGAATTCAGAATTGAAATCCCAAATCCTAAGTCATCGGCCATGATTTTATACAAGGTTGGAAGACTAGGGATAAATGATTTGACCATCTCTAGATGGACATATGTAATGGTGACTTCTTCATCGACCTTTAGCTCTATCGACATAGCTCATTCGAAAGTTGAGGTCCAAACTTAGACGGCTATAACGAGTACTTTTTGACATCGTGCTCAGGGAGAACGTAATTCCTCATTTGAAATGGTAATTGGATCAAATGATCCAAATGAAATCATAGAGCAACTAATAGTTATATTTTCACAAGTTTCGAGTTTGATCTTATATTCTTTGTCTAAGAGGTCGATAAGATCTTTTAGTACAAAACAACTCTCCACCGGATAACTAATGATTCTATGGAATTTTCAGTACTGGGGATGATTTAAGCTTGATTTTTGGAAAGTGATTTCTGTGGGGACGATGGAAATTGTCATGGCCTATTTGATCTTACCTAACTTAGGGTGTGTTTTATGGAGATTACTGAGAAAATAATGTATTTTAAATAGTGACATGATGAGAAATATGTGGTTAAAAAATAAGGAAAAGTTATTGATGTGATTATTTTATTGAAATATGTGTGGTTGAAAATTAGGTTTGCAATGATGAATTTTGAAAGAACGTGTGTCAAATAAAGGCTTACCATCATTTTTTACCTCTTTCCTAGGATATTTCTTATCACGTGGATCACCAGAAAGTAACTTTCATATCTTGAAATTTGGATTTTGAGATCATAAGCAAATGTAGCCAACCCTTTGAAATAGTGAGGTATATTTTTTTGGAGATTATAAAGTATTTCCTTAATGCATACCTTGGACACGCGTGTTAGTGGAGGAAACTTCGTGTTGCATTTTTTGCAATTGAGAGCATGAGTCCTCCAAAGTATGATATACTCTAAGATCAGCTCTTTCTTGCTTTGCTTAGTAGTGGCAAGTTCTAAAAGACTGATCTGTTTGCCTAGTAATGTAGAAGCATTTTAGGAACTCTCGTTCGAGTTCATCCCAACTATTAATGGATCCAACCAGTATATCAGTATACTATTTAAATTTGTGCTTTAAGTGTAAATATTATACTTATTTTGGCCATCAAAAGCAACATTTGAGAGTGATTATTATGAGTTTGATAGTTACACCCTGTTTGGTAGGGGTTAAAATTCAGATTTTAATTTAAGTCAAAGTCCATAATTACTTTTCACCACATATTTTATGAGACCTACAATTTTTCAATCATACATTTTATCAACTGTTATCAAAATTTACTAAAAACATGATTTAATCTCAACCAAACAAGAGCTTAGTTATGCTTGTTTATTGATTATCTTAGGAGAAACCCGATATTGAATGAGAATGAATGAAAATAAGCAATAATTGAAAAAAATGAAAATTAAAGTTTGGGCATATTCTGGAAAATGGACATCAAAGAGTCAGATTTGAAAGTCGTAGAACCTCAATTGAAATATGCCAATGACTCAATTTGAACAGAAAAAAAAGGGACCAAATTGCACATGAAAAAAATTAATTTCTAGCAATTTAGGAAACCCTAATTTGACCACAGTTATGATTTTCTATACTCTTGGGACTCTATTTTAGACCAAAATTAAGGTCTATAAATATGAATCTTGCTTTCAAATAAAAGGGGGCATCGAAATACATTATTGAGGCTAAATTACAAATCAGAATATATAAATTCTTCCAGATTTTTATCAAAATTTGAGATTTGAAGATTGAAAAACACAATGAACTGGGCTATGTATCAACCAATCAAGGAAGAATTAAAGATCTTTTTAAGAATTTAGGTTCCAAAGAACAAAAATATATTGGATTAATTTTTTAATTATTGTATTAAACCTGACAATGTTTTTCATCCACTTGTTATTTAATTTCAATATTATGATCGTCCAAGTTCATTGTTGTTAGGATGAAAGACGTAACTTAGATTAATGTTTGTTTAATTCAATAGATTTCATGTCAATTTGATTATGTATTAATTGCTTATTGTGTGCCAAATTGATATCCAATTGCTTGATGCCCAATTACATGATTTAAGGATAATATTGGGATTGAAATTGAGATATAATTATTTAGTTTGTACAATAAGTAATACAAAATTTGGTAAAAGATGGAGATATACTTTTATGGTTTATGTAATCTTAATTAAATTATTAAAATTGAATGATTTTGCATGTGTACGAATTTACACATAGATATAGTAAATTCAGGATGTGTATAAGATTAGTTTGCTAAAATTGATTAACTCGATTGTTAATACATATGAAAAAGAGGTTGACTGAAATTGGATTAGAAGAATGTTTAAATAATCTAAGTGAAATCTAATTTCCTAACCACTAAATCACAAAAGTTCTCTACAAACTCGTTAAACTAGATTAAATTAATATATTTTAGTTAGGAACATAAACATTTAAATTTGATAATTGATTACTAAATAAATTTAGATTGAAACTAGATTACGATAAAACTACTAGTAAATATTTAATCCATGTAGGTACGATACATGGACTAAAAATCCACTTTATTATTCATACGATCTATACACTTACGGAAGCAATCTATCACTGCGCCTTTGAGGGAATGTTCAAACTGCTTTGCCATGACATCATTATAGGTGCGGACATTATTACATGTTTCAATGAAATGAGTACATGTTGCTTTTGGTTTCCCTTTCCAACATGGAACTTCGAGGGTTGGTAACTGAGCAATATTCACATTTCGTCAATACGACGATATAATGTTTAACATAAATCAGTGAAGACTGTGGCAAACCACCATACTAGGCCCAAATGGTGTCACTAATCATACGTTGGAGATTGTTGGACAAACATGGAGCCAACGAACATTTGAGTGGTATCATGCAACACAATTTGGAACACCACCTAGTCATGTTTACTTTTGCTTTTGTTGGTGCTCTTTTGATTCCTTTAGTTTCGGAAGAGCCAACTCTAGATTGCCTTTTCAAATGGGTTTTGCAACTCCAAGTGATGCATATGGGCAGTAATTTATGCATCTTTATCTTCCAATGACTTTGTTAATTTTTCAACGGCCAAAGCCATTTGTTGAGTTTGATCATTTAATTTTAACGTCATATATGTGGTCATTGTTCACGAAAATATTTGTTCATTTTAAAACCACCGCAAGTGTACGGTTCGTTTACAAGTAGTAAAATGAATTTGAGTCCAAGTATCGTTTCCGCATAGATTGATTTAGTTTAGTTCGATATAACCTAGCCTTAACTGAAACAATTGAAATTTATATTTTTTTCTATAAATTAAATAATCTACGTATAAAAATAAGACCTAAATTAATTAAAATTAATACAAGATTAAAATTAAATGCGAGTGTTGTAAAAATATGATGACGAAAAACGTACTAGAATTCTGAATTTCCTTATATTAATCCTCTTTAACTCGAACTTTTTTTAATTTGACTACACGATTTAATTATGAAGATCAATATTCCCAATTTGTTTAACAATCTCTCTCGAGTAGAATTAAACCTATATTTACATGTGATCCAACTATATTTTTATGATGGATACGAACATATAAAAATGCGTTATTGAATTTTTGAATACTTAAAGATCACATAAAGTATAGCGGTATATTTCTATTCCCTATCGAACTCTACGATAATTGACACTATGTCTAACTTATTTTTCATTTCTCGAGGGTAAAACAAGCCACAATATTCATTCAATTATTGATCAAGTAATTGTAGGGAAAATTAAATCCATGTCAATTATTCAATAATTAAAAACATGCTTTGAATATCAAAGATAAAATCTCGAGTTAAAGATATATAATACAAGTTTCATCATAAATCCTAGCACAAAAGAAATCTAGCCTAGCATGTTGGAAAGAGGAAAATCAGAAAAATAAATAAAGAACGACATCACAAATTCACTTCTTAAGTTTCATCTTCGCTTTGTGGTGTTGTTCTTCGCGTTCTTCCTCTTTTCTTCTCTCAAACAATCCTTGTAAAATCTCCCTCCCCCCTCCTTTATGTATTCTACTGTTATGTATTTGTAAGAATCGAAAATTGGTTGAAAATCATGTCCAATTTGGTTTTCAAAAGAGTTCCAGAAAGTTCCATTCGCTAGCGGATTATTTTGTCTCTGCACAGCGTCTATATTTTGATCATATATTTCTCTCCCGATATATGATTGGGGCAATTCAAAGTGCATTGAACAGCTAGCTCAAAGGGATACAACCTTTCTAGAGATAGAATATTTCCAACTCTAACGTTAATAATGCCAAAATTAGGTCTCAATATTCGGCTAAAAATCTAGAATATAACTTATGCGATTGGATATTGATTTTGATCATATTCCATTTCTTTTTGAATTCTAATTCCATCCAATTGTCTCTTAACAATCTTCTAAGTATCATCCCGTGGTCTGAATCAACTATTGAATTTGCAATTTGGTCATCAAACTTTAGATTTTGTTATTTTTCACCATTTTCGCTTCTTCGTCTCGATTCCTTATTCAACTATTGAGTTTTACCTATATAATATAAAATACTACAATTTAGGATATATCTTGTCGAAGAACTATCAAATCGATATTTTAGACCCCAAATAAGTATATAAAAATAAACTTATCAGTCATCATTGGCTGAGGGGATTCTCAGATGACATATAATCTCCCTACTTTTGTTAGAAGACGTCATCAACCCTGAAATAAATTGAGTTTTCTTAGTCTTTGTCTAGGTTCGATATGCATGAAATAGTTCAGTAAGTGTTTCCTCGAACGGAGTCAAAGTTTCTATTTGTTATTTTCATTTTCCATAGTTGACGTAGTGGTTAAAACTTCAAGATTTTACGTGATCAAAAGATGAATGGACATGAATATCATGCCGGACTTACCAAGAAATTTGTACAGAAAGATTCATTTATAAAAATACGAAAATTATTACAAATTATATTTTTGAGAAATTTAAAGTATGTTGATTCTCTCGTGACTACGAAGTTGCAAATCCTCTTATTAGCGATCTTAGTGTTGAAGACAGGAGGCCATGCAGCTTCAATCCTAGATTTCAAGGTTCGATTTTGGCCTTGATTTGTTGAGAATTAACTTGTTTGAGACTTGAATTTGAACTTCAGAACTTAGATTTAAACTCATTTTTTATTTGAAACTTGAAGAAAGACTTTGTATTTAAAACTTCTAGCCTCGACTTATAAATTTTTCGTCTCCTTTTTCTCTGGACTTTTTGTCCTAGACTTCTTTTTGAATTTTTTTTTCTCTTGTATTCTTAGATGCTATTTATAGACGGATTCAAGTTACCACCTTTAATTTGACTAATCGGAGTTAAACGTGTATTGCACGTTATTTTGAAACATTTTAAAATGATATAAAAGTAATATTTGAAAATAAGTGTGAATGTAAATTAATTAAGAAGTAATAACATGGAATACATACATGAATAAGAATTTTGTAGTGTTTATTACAATTTTTAATTGGGTTTCATGTTGTGAAAGCACATAAGTGAAATGAATTTATCAAATGTGTTTGGTTTTTAGTTATGTTGGCAATTTCTTGGATAAAATGATTCTTGTAAAAGAATAAGATTGTTACAAAAGAGTTGTAAAAGTCAATGAGTTTTTTGGAGGGTTGTATAGATGAATTAAGGATCTTTGGGGTTCAAATATGGAACAAGAAAAAAGAGTTGTCAGATTTACACTAGCCTGTCTCCTAGCTGATACTTGAGCATCCAAAGCAGAATCATTGTTGCCCGCATGTCGCCTTGCTCTCGCTTAATGACTTTTATGTGAGCTTGAATGATACAGTTAATTCGAGTTTTAGCCTAGGTAAGAGAATTCTTGAGTCTAAGATTGTCAGAAAAATTTTGAGATCATTACCTGAAAGATTTAGGCCTACAGTTACGGGTATCGAGGAGAGCAAGGATCTAGATGCTGTTAAGATTGAAGAATTAGTTAGATCTCTCCAAACTTATGAACTCGTCATATCTCAACCTAAGACGAACAAGTCTACAGCTTTGAACACTGTTAGGGAAGAAGAGTCCGATACACTTGATTTGGAATCACTTAATGATGAGGAAATAACCTACTTTGTTAAGAATTTTCAAAAAATGTTTTGAAATAAGAAGAAGCCTAAAGAGAGATATAGAGGTAATTCCAACGAGTCTAGAAAGATATATAAATATGTGAGATGTCATAAGTGTCAATGTTGGTCATTATAGAAGTGAGTGCCCTAATAGTAAGAGAAATCAGGGTAAAACTATGAATCAACTCTCACTGATTACGAGTGTAGTTCGGATAATCAAAGTGAGATATCTACACATGAGGAGAGTGGGAATTTTATAGCATTCACTGCTATGATTAAAAGTGAATCTGATTAGAATGGTGAGAATGTTGATGAAGTAGATAGTGGTGAGCAATCTGAGGAAGATTCTGAAGATGAGGATGAGATTCGTGGGGCTTATAAAAAATTATTTGAAGAGAGTCTTAAGATTAAGAAGGTAAATAAAGCTATGCTTAAGAAGGTCAATGAACTTGAGCTAGTTAGAAAGAAACGTTAGCTGACCTTCAAGAGTCTACCTTGTGCTCAACAAATTAGAAATTGTAAATCAATTCCTAGAGTCTAAGATTAAAGATCTTACTGGTAAACTTCAGAAGTCTTCTAGGAGAGTTAGTGAGATGACTGTTGAGAATGAGAAATTCGAAATCTAGTTAAAGAACCTTCTGAGAGAACTTGAATAATCCAAGTCTCAACTTCTTGCTTTCTGTAGTGGATCTCAGAAACTGGACAGTCTATTGAGACTGAACAAGCCCGCTGGGAAATAAGGGAGGTCTACGATATAATCAGACCGATCATAATATGATTAGTACTTCGAAAACCATTTTTATCACTGCCACCAACTAGCCTACGTATGTTCCTAATCCTCAACTTAAGAATAAGGGTTTCGTGGGATAGAAGTCTACTAGACAACGTATGACCTACCAACTTAGAAATAGATATCAGTGACCATATAACTTTGAATCTAGGTTTATCCCTACTTGTTTCAATTGTGGTGAATTAGGACATATAAAGTCTTGGTGTCATAAATCCGTGAATAGAAAAAGAAATCACAATTTCAATAGAGTTAAAAATCAGGATTTTAGTGGCCGAATTGACTTCCTTACTAATCAAGTGAGTCATTTGACCAAGTTTATAATAGAGTAGACTCTGGATAACTCCTCAACTAGTCAGATTTGGGTGAAAAAGAGTGATTTGAAAAATATTAGAAGTTGATCATGGTACTTTTAAAAGTAAGAGCATTTGTATACCTAATTGATTAGGTATTTTTTATGCATGCTTATACTTTTTAATTGATTTATTCATTATTGCATGCATCTCATTTTTTTGTTTGATTTTACTTTTTAGGCAAGTTGATTTTAAAAAAAAAAAAATTGAAAAATTGAGAAATAAAAAAATATATAGAAAGGAAATTCTTTATTACAACATGATTTATGATTTACTCGAGTCTGTGTGTTGTGACCAAGTATAAGTTTAATTGATGTGCTATAGCATATTTTCCATTACTTTGATTAAGTTGATAAGGAATAATTAGTATATGATTCTTTATGTACCATTTGCACTACACAGACTATAATCTTGTAAGTAAATCTTGACTGCATGTGTGAGACTTGGGTTGACCATCATCTGTTGGTAATGCGATCTTGACCATGAATTGACTTTAATTTAGTATATCTAAACTCGAGTATATCCTTTTAAATAAAATAAAAATATTTCATCTTATACTCTTTTTCGATATTTGACTCGAGTAATTAAACTCGATGAATTTCTCATAACCTGATGCCCTATGGTAAACTAATTTGGAGTTACGGTCCAAACTCATTACATGGGTCATCTTAGTCACTTAATAGAGAAGAGTTTGCACATAAAATGTAAAAAATTGAAGAGAAAAACGATGAGTTTAAAAATATAAATTGTATGAAAATATATATATGCTTAAAGTAAGGAGGAGAAAATAATAAAATACATGAAAAATGAGCTTTATTTATATGTCCTAATATATATTTTGGTTTGACTTTCATTAGTAGATGAATAAACTTATTTAACAGTGATATTTAGCATGTCATTTCTCATAAATTTAAAGTTTGGAGTCTTGATCACAAGAAATTAGTGGCGCTTAATACACATGAGTTTTTTATACTATTTACTCCATTTAGACTTGAACTGAGTATGTGGGAAAGTTTACTGTTCATTGATTATGATTGTGCATGATATCAACTGCACCTATGAGTTATTATATATTGATGTTACCTTCATCATTTGTGATAAAAATGAGGAGAGATGATGAGATTTTTTAAATTTTAGTTAGATGATTTTAAATTTTAGATGGTTTTAAATTTTAAGATTTTTTTTTCAATCTTAGCTTTTTTGACTTTTGATATTTTGTGACGTTAATGTTTCATTGGTGTTTTGATTAACATTAGTATTGCTTCTCAATCTAGCTATATAATAGTCTCTTTCAATTATTATATTATGTGTTATATTTCATATATTACGTGCTTTTATACTTGGTATTTGAGTTATTGATTTCAGGAAACAGGTTTCAAGAAATGCAAAAGACAAACATTCAGTTTGAGTTTGATATATTAGTTTTGTTTTTACATCCTTGACTTTTATTGTATATTTTTGTCACAAAATGCCAAATAAGGAGATTAATAGGTTTTTAGTTTGTTGACAATTCTTTAGACAAGAATTATTGTAGAATAGGATTGTTACAACAGAGTTGTAAAAGCTAATGAGTCTTTCGTAGGGTTGTATAGATGAATTATGAGCCTTTAGATTCGAGTATTGAACAAGAAGAAAGAGTTGTCAGATTTACACTAGCATGTCGTCTAGCTGATGCTCAAACGTCCAAAGCAGAATCATTGTCGTATGCCCATCGTCTGGCTCTCGCTCGAGCGACGCACCTCTCGTTCGCTTGTCGCTAGCCTAGTGGTGACAATGGGCCGAGCGGCCATTGACCCACAAGCTCGGCTCGTTACAAACGAGCCGAGTAGAAGCTCGACTTGGTCCTTGAGCTATGTAACGAGCCGAGTAGAAGCTCGACTTGGCCCTTGAGCTAGTGGCTCGTGGGCCGAGCCGAGGTTCGACTCGCGAGCTCGTCACTTTATATATATATATTAAGATAGGCCTTAAAAAAAATTATTTGGACGAGCCCACGAGCCGGTCGTCCAAAAACGAGTGGAGCGGCTCGTGCTCGAGCTCGAGCTCGTCTTTTTGACGAGCCCGAGCGGCTCGTGGCTCGTTTTTGACGAGCCGATGAGCTGCTCGGCTCGGTTACCACCCCTATGCTAGCCTAACGCTTGAGCGATAGTGTTTTTTTTTTTTAGAAACTCTAGTTTGAGTTTTTCAAGAGTTTTATCTATCATATACTATTTAAACACCTCATATTATAAATACCCAATGTCTAGTACGTTTTTTTTGGTGGTTGATCATTATTTAAATCATCGTAACATCATTCCAAAATCTAAGAACACATTTAACAATCTAGATTAATATTTTGATTCTTGAGATCAATCAACCACAAGTTTGAGAAAAAACATGGAATTTCATATAATCCAAAATACATACTTCCTAAATATCATCAGGAATGTACTTTCTCAATAACTTTCGAAAATTGCTAAAGTTTGAGGGATGTTGGACCAGAAGCACATGAAGAGTACAAGAACGAGGCGTTCTTGGTGTTTTATAGGAGATAGACAATTTCAGAAGATCGGAAGTAGGTGTGAGTGAAGCACGTTCCAGCAGGTCTCGGAAATTGTAGGAATTAGATCAGCGAGTTTTGTGGGTTTCTAGGTTGAATCATACTGTAAATTCTTATTGTCTATAGTGGAAACTATTGGTTTGATCCCAAAGTTTTTTTTTATCCAGTTAAGAGTTTTCTCTGTCATCAAATCTTATATTATTTACGGTTTTAACTATTTATTGTGACAATTCAATATAAGATAATTTGACTTGATTGGCTAAACATCTAGAACAAATATAAAGTGATTTGTTGTTTTTAATTGATAAATTTAATTCCGTGTTATTCACTTTTTAGGTGATTTTAGGGTTGGACTAATAACTTTCAAAATATACGTTAATGATAACTAAATGATTGACAAAATAATTTATAAATATTGTTCAAATGGTTAAAACAAATACGTTACATAAATTAATGTGAATGTAATTAATTTAGAATTAATATCGGTGAATATATATATGACAGTGAATGTTATAAATCATTTATACTAAATGAATATAATTTAATTTTCAATTAAGTGAAACTAGATGGTAATTAGCATACATAGACGTGAATAATAGATAATTTAGATTTGCTGTTCAATTTTTGTTATTCTATTAGTTGTCTACCCAAATAATTATTGATTCATTATTTCTAAATTAATATGTCATCTTAAATTCACACTCATTAACTTCGTTGCTAACTCATCAAATTAATGGCATGTCAATCTAAAGCGATGTGTCAATAATTAATTGAATGAACGATAAATCTCAACTCAATGATGAAATGTATTCTTAAATGTGAAATTTTAATTAACTTATAATTAGAAGTAATAACACTAAAATATATAAATGAAGATGAATATTAATTAAATGAATGTTAATGTTAATTAATTGAGATTTAATATAAGAGAATTAATACAAGAATATGAATTTTTGCAATATTCATTACAGTCTGTAATTGGGTTTCATGTGATGAAAACAAGTGAAATGAATCAGCCAAAAGTACATTTATGGTGACTAAATAGTTGACAAAATTATTCATGACTAAGTATTGAAGAGTTTAAATTTTGTTATCCAATTTGATGTCTACCCAGATACATTATTGTTAAATTAATATGTCATCTTAAATTCACACTCATTAAATTCACAATTAACTCATCAAATTGATGACATGTCAATTTAAAGTGACGTGTTGATAATTAATTGGATAAACATCAAATTGGACATCAAATTTCAACTCAATAATGAAATGCATTTTTTAATGTGAAATTATAATTAACTTATAATTAGAACTAATAACACTAAAATATATAAATGAAGATAAATATTAATTAAATAAATGTAAATAGTAATTAATTGAGAATTAATATTAGAGAATTCATACATGAACAAGAATTTTGTAATATTTATTAAAGTGGGTAATTGAGTTTCATGAGGTGAAAGCACATAAGTGAAATGAATCTACCAAATGTACATTGATGGTGACTAAATAGTTGACAAAATAATTCATGATAATATTGTTTCAATGGTTAAATAAATTAAATATATATTGAAAAATAAAATGTAATGTATTATTAAATAGCTGAATTGTAGTAGGGTTAGAATCGTTAAAAAAATGATTCAGATGACATGTTCATTTAAAGTGATGTGTCAATAATTAATTTGATAGACGGTAAAAATTGGACATCAAATCTCAACTCAATAATGAAATGTATTTTTGAATGTGAAATTCATATAAACTTACAAATAAAATTAATAATGCATAAATGTATAAATGAAGATGAATATTAATTAAACAAATATGAATGTTAATTAATTGAGAATTAATATCAGAGAACTCATACATGAACAAGAATGTTTTAGCATTTATTACGGTTTGTAATTGGCTTTCGTGGGATGAAAGCACACAAGTGAAATGAATATATCAAATGGACGTTGACGATGACTAAATAGTTGGCAAAATAATTTATGATAATATTGTTCAAATGGTTAAGTAAATTAAATAAATATCGAAAAATAAAAAGCAATGTAATATTAAAATAATTGAATTGTAGTAGGGCTATAATCATCAAAAAAATGATTTTCACTTGGTAATATATTATAGATATAGATTTACATTAATTATATATTAATATAAATATAAGTTTTTGAAAAGCAGAATGAGCCTCCCACTCGAGCTTCTTTAACACAAATGGACTCGGTAGACTTTAACCTTTAATCACAAATGGGCTATTTATTTAAAACAACCGAATCTATTGTATTTAACAAAATATTTATTTATTAATTTTTAAGATTTACAAACCCCTATAAACATGTTTGACATGATATATTGTATGGTACAAAACAAAATTTTGACATTTCCTTTTCTAACATGTCCAGTAAAGCCTTTACATGATTTCAAAGACGCTAGCTGTCATTTTGTGACAATAATTCTTTTTCTGAAGCAATAAATACAACTCTCCAAAGAGCAACTACTTTCAAAATCTCGCACAAAAAGTTCAGCTACAGGAAAATAATGAACGGAGAACTTTCCTCCTTTTTGCCCGACTCTTTGATTAAAGAATGAATAGAGATAGAATCAGATCGATTTTCAAAATACCTTTATGAATAATACTTAATATCCCGACTACACTTTTAGTCAACCATATAAACAACAATTGGAATTCTCGATTTTTTCTATGCTCATTAATAATGTCAACATGATTACTCAAGCCTACTAAAGATGGTGCAGGTTGACTCTTTCTCTTCTGCTTTAAAAATTCATTAATAATTTTAATTTAATTAATAACTAATGTTTTCATTCATAACAATTGAAGACAAAATCGGTCAAGATTATCTTAATCAAAATTAAATACGAACTTAATTAAAATCGTAGTTAGGAGATGTTTGGGCTAAATTTTTTTTTAAAGAAAAGCTTTTTCTCCACCATTTTCTCATGGTGAGATTCATCATCAAAATAATCACCATCACAAACTATTCACATGAATTAGATTTACTTGAGTATAGTTCAGTGGTGCAAAGGATATGAGTGAGTTAGTCTCTGCTGAGCTGATAGTCGTAGTGTGAGGATTCGATTCCTGCATTTTACAATGTATGAAATTGGACTCTTTGTGGGTATCAGTAGACAGATCTTGTACTCTAATCTGTTGAGGCACATTCCTCGATTTACCTCCTACACAATACTCTAGGGACTGGACGGTGGGGGACCCTCAAGGTTGGGGTTCAACTTTTTTTTTTTTTTCAAATTTACTTATTATTTTATTTCCTCATTTAATATCTGGGACTAGATTTTAATAATCTTTATTTACAGCCTTCCACATAGTTTCAAATTTAATAAATACTTTGGCCTTAACCACTTCACGTGTTATAAAAGGAAAATGATAAATGCAATATAATAAATGATATTTTAATATTCAAGCCATTAGGGATACAAATTTTTTAATCCAGCATTGCTCCATCCTAGATACATGTTTGACAAAATTTAAATTATAATTAAATTTAGTTTTTGTAGGATCTATCTACTACAATTGTAATTTATAAAACAAACATTTGTAGGGTCGATAACTTATAATTACTTAAATTGTAATTCAAGCACCTTCAAACATGCTTTGAAACGAATATCCTACCCTATCAGGAATTGGGATGGGACGAGAAGTTGGTCCTCGTACATGTTCTTATTTTTATTTATCTTTTAATTTAAAATTTATTAAATAAAGTTTGAGAATTAATAAATTAATGGAAGTAGTATAAAGTCAAACAATGTATTTTGACAAATTTTAAAAAAAATATTTATAAAAAGAATTGTAACAAAATGAGGGGGAGAGGATAAGATTCAAGCTATCGCCAAATAAATATGTCCCATGGGCATTTCTTTCTGTATTGTCCTATTACACTTTCCACCAATTAGCGCGCATCGGGTCGCCGAGTATTTCAACTCAATGTACCATCCCGTCCAATCGGTAGCAATAAGTGTGTCCCACGGGCATTTCTTTCTGTATCTCACTTTCCACCAATTAAGCGCGCATCGGGTCACCGAGTATTTCGACACAATGTTCCATCCCGTCTAATCGGTAGCACCGGTTGTTCTTCATTTAACAAACGCGTCTACCTTTTTCCGGAAAAATTAAAGTTAAATAAATTAAATTAGAAATAAATATACAAAGAGGGTGAGAGAATCGAACCACAACTTTATTCATGTGACAAAATAGTTTTGACACATGTATGTCGTAAGACGACTGTAGTAGTGAGCGACTGCAAATAATATATTCTTGATTTTAACAACACCTAAAATAATCAATAGTTTTGATTACATTCCATGTATAAAAGTGATGTATAAGTAACTTAATTCTAGGTTAAAATAACTATAATCATAATCTATAGTCGAGGTCTATTAACATCTTGTAATAAAAAATAAATCGACTTCATAACAAAATTTTAGTGTTTGAATTATACTCGTTTCAGAAAATAAAAATTGATGTATAGTTTAACTATTGTCCATTTTGTATTTTTTTTTCTTTTTGTATTGGTCGTGTTTAAGTGGACCAGATCACCACGATCAATACAATATATTATCTTCTTACCAAGCTAACAGTCGAAATTTTTATAGTTGCTTTTTACGCACACGTGGATGTGCATATTAATTTTTGATCGATGATATATGCCATGAAATATTATGCTTCGCAGGCACGTTGTAAAAATAATGACAAATGTTACTAGTTCTCGATAAGATATTTATTTTCATTTAAATTTAGCTAATAAAATTAAGTGGCAATGGGTCTAAAAATAATCAAAAAGTCTAAGGCTATATTGAGCTCCTACTTGACAATCATTATTTCAAAATTTTTTTATTTTCATACTTATTTTCAATTAAACCACACATTTATATTATAAAATATTTTTCACATAAATTAAAATTTTTTTTTATGAAAAATCATTTCATTCATAAAAAAATCACTATTCAAAATTTATGAGAATGAGGGAAGGGGTTTTGTAGCAATACTTGAAAGTTAAGTGTACCGGTTTCTTTGTGTTGATTACCTGTCCTTATTCAACTAAAAAAAATAATAAATAATAAATCCTAGAAATATAAAAAAATCGCCTCTCTCTTTCCTCTTAGCAGCACCTTGTATGGTCTTTAGAGAGAGAATATCTCTCATTACTTTTTAACATATATACCTCTTTATATTTTCCTCAATAAGCGCACAACTTTTCTCAGGATTTCTCCATTGATTTTTGTGGAATAAATTCCCTTTTCGTCTCTATGCTTGAATAAAACCCACTATGTATTTTTACTTCTTTTAAGTCGGTTTCAAAAATTCTCTGGAATAGCATATAGATTATTATTTTTTTGGATTTTTTGTTGATTTTCTACAAATATTTTGGGTTCTTTGTGGACTCAATCTGTGTTCAGAATCCATCTTCATTTCTGATCTTTTGGAAATTGAGCTAGTTTTCTTCTTCTGTTATATATACATCCGAACTGCTATCAAAATTTTTGGGTCAAAACCGATACTCAACTAAACTTTTCAATAAGAATTCTATCGAACTCGAGTCTCTTTTAATTTCGGTATCAAAAGGATCGAGTTTTACCTAGGTTTTTATAAGATTTCGATATCCTTTATTTTTCTTTTTTAATCTGTGCAGTGACTGGAATTTCCATTGAATAAAGGCCATCTGAATTGAGTTTTTCACCATGGCCGACAGTTTAGTGACTCTTGATAAATGGAGGGAGTATTTCAGGAGTTCAAATTCAGATATCTTTAATATAATTGAGCACGCAATTATGGTGGCAACCTCTGATTACCCTTACGACTTCAAGCTGAAGAGGGACAGAATTGCGGAGATGCTTTTCACATGCAAACAAACAAAGTGTTTTGGATGTGAAAGAATTGAATTGGCAGTTCCATGTGAAAATGATGCAGAAAAATGTGATGAAAAGTACAAGAGTGGAAATGAGACGGGTGGAAGTAAAGATACAAAAGAAAGCAAAGTGCATAGCAACAGGGATGTTGATC
Source organism: Fraxinus cuspidata (assembly GCA_903798385.1). NCBI lineage: Eukaryota > Viridiplantae > Streptophyta > Magnoliopsida > Lamiales > Oleaceae > Fraxinus > Fraxinus cuspidata. The sequence continues at coordinate 25,358 of CAIGRP010110794.1, forward strand.
ATACGGAGATGAATGGGAATCATGACAGCAATTTCAGTTACGGAGAAGCTGAGGCATTGACTGATGAACTTGAGGAAAAATATCAGTTGCTTGAAGAGGTTTTGAGGATAAAAGAAATTCTTGACAACAGTGAAGAAGAGGTTTATTTCTATTTTCTACTGTTAAATTCTTGATTTAGCTTTGGTTTTACATCAATTTGCGGATGGGTTTTTATTATTTTCTTTGGTAATTCAGTTAATAGGAATGAATTAGGATCTGTTCTACTTGTTTTTAGATTATTAGTTCTGTTTTATGTTCAATTGGAATGTGGCCTAGTTTTATCACAACATTTACTAGGACTTTTGCAGCAAAGATTTTCTTTTTGAAACATTTAAAAATGTCTTACTGCTTAGTTTATCAGTTTTGAAATGCTGTTGCTATTTAATGTTTGATTACATGAAATGATATGATTACTTTATATAGCTTTATCTGTTTTTCCTCGAGTTAACTCAATTTTGCATTTTTCTTTTTGGCCTGGCAGTTTGATTCATTATTGTTTGAGTCATTGAGGAGGCTTCAACTGATGCCTTTGTCTGTAGAGATTCTGAAGGTTTGAGCAGAATCCTTTACTAGTTGATATATTCTGTTTTGCTAATTTTGGAGAAGAATTTTTGCCTATTCTATCTTGTTATGCAGAAGTTGTGAGAATCGTTTTTAACATCTTTTTTTTTTCCCCTTCTATTTCAGGCTACAGAGATTGGAAAGTCTGTTAATGTGCTACGGAAGCATGGATCAAAGGAGATTCGTCATCTTGTAAAAACGTTAATAGGGTATGGCCTCTGGCCTCTTATCTCTGTCATTGAACGCTGTAGTTCATGGATATTGATTACACATTTGAGGTTGTTGTCATGATCTTTTATATCTGATTGTAGCTTCATGTTACTCAGAGGTTTAGTTCCTGTTAGATATAAATTTTTTCTGGCACAAGAAGAAAGAATTGATCACATTAATGGTTGTTGATCAAATCTCATTTTATTTTACTTTCTTTTCTGATCTAAAATTCACATTGCCTGGAGTTTCGTTAAAATCTTGTCGTATCTGTATTGAATTCACGTCATCTTAACGGTAGTTGGTGCCTTATTAATGTAATAATTTGGCTTTATTGCATCTGTGCAACACATGGATATTTGATTTCGTTTCATGGATTTCACTACTCGACTATTTTCTTTTAAATCAGAAGTACACTATAACAGAAGCATTTTTTAATGCAGGGATTGGACGATCGTGGTTGATGAATGGGCTAGTGCTACAGAAGCCATTGCAGGTTGTTTATCTTGAAGTTGTTTCTAAATAACAAGCATTCTAAAATTAACTATCAATTTCAAGGGGGTATTAATGTGTTATTATGTTTTATAGGTGCAGAAGTTGCAACAGAATCTGTAAAAACGTCTGCTTTTGAAGAAGAGGAAGGGCTTCCGTCTCCTCCAATGGACGAAGGAGCCTTTTTTGCTACACCTACTTCAATGGAACTGTCACAGGTGTTATATTTTATCGCCTTTTCTTGGCTCAAAATCTTTACAATTTTCATTTGAGATTATGTGCTGACTTGAATTTGCTTATCTGGCTTTCCTATATTTCCATTTGGGAAGTTCTTTGACGGCATGGATGATGATGGAAGTGAGTTTTTTTTCTCGGTCCTTTTGATCATGTTCTTGTAGTATAGCTTTTGCTACTCGGTTCTTTATTTGGATTCCCCACTAATAGAGATGTATGATTTTAGTTGGGGACGTTCTGGATCCTCGACACAGTGGGGAATTCAACAAGAACCGCAAAAATGGCAGAAAGCCAACACTCGAGAAGCCAAGTATCCCTAAACGGAAAGACCAGACTCCCGAATCCAACAAGAACCATGAAAATGGCAGAAAGCTGACACTCGAGAAATCGAGTATCCCAAAGTGGAAAGACCAGGCTCCTGATGATTCATGCACTCGTCCAAAGGACACAAGAGGTGAACAAAAGAAGGATCTGGAAGCTGTAGTGAATAAACAAACTCCTGTGGGTAAACCAAATAGGCCACCCAGCAGTGGAACTGGACCCCGGCTGCCGAGACCAACCTTGCAAAACAAGGTTAAAAATGATATTAAGGACCAGCAGAAACCCAACAAAGGCATGATTCAGAGGAAACCCGTGCCGCCTCAACAAGATGTGAGTATCATGATTACAGATTTATTGGTGTTTGGCCTTAAAGCTTTATTTTTATCCAACTGCTCTAATTTTACTTCAACAGAAGTTGAAGGGCAACAATGAGGCTTCGGTGCGAGTAAAATTAGAAGCTGCAAAGAGGAAGCTCCATGAGCGCTATCAAGAAGCTGAAAACGGTTAGTTTGTCCTATTTCAAATTTCACGCTGCTGAATGTGAACAATTGGCCTAGTGGACGTTATGAAATACTATTGATGAATTGTTTCATAAGATCACGATTTTCGGCTATCTAAATTTTCTTATAATTTGCCAACAGCCAAGAAGCAGCGGACAGTACAAGTTGTGGAGTTCTGTGATCTCCCCAAGCAGAGTCTTGCCCAGAGTAATCAGAACATGAGGCCTGGAAACCATAATAGGCAGAGGGCAAATGGACGCCGGTAGATTATGTAATTACTAAACCTAGTTTGACATACTTGTTTATTTTGTCTTGAGCTGCTCGAGAACTTGAGAATCTCAAGCATTGATTCGAATAGGAATGCTTTTTGACATGTTTGAAAAAGTGAATGTAGTACAGACCTTTTAGTCGAACTTGTAGGAGAGGATAGCGTTCGTTCTCCAAATCTTTATTCGGTATATAGGAACCATAACTGTAGACTGGTGGAAACATTTTGTAATGAAGCATGTGGTTCATGCTCGTGTAGAAATCTTTTAACCATGAATGCAATAGAGAGGATAAACCTTTTCAATTTTAGAAATTGGCGATCGACCAACCTATGCATGTTCTTTACAATTTATTCTGTTTTGACGACGAGCAGAATTCGTTCGACCATTTTTCTATTTATTTTTATTAGTTTTTGGCTACTTTGTTGAATTAAGAAGATGCAGGCCTAAAAGAAGGAAAAAATCAGTTGACTAGATAAAGTCCTTGACACTAGAGATTATTATTGTATTTTAAAGTATTGATAATTTCGTTTCATATGTCAACCAGGCTTATTGATTTTGTTGGATGCATTAACTGTGCTATTGTACAGACAGTTAATCTGGTTTTATTTATTTTTATTTTTTATGGCAGTCCGCGTAGATTGAATTGACCAATTCTAGTCATATATGAATATATTATGACTTTACATAAAATAATATGGCCTACCTCTTTCGACCCTTATACTTTATGCACACTTTTACAAAACTGTCTTTCGAGGTTTGATGATCATTTTTGTCATAGCAAATATACCCCTAAAAGTCCTATACAATAAAGACATACGGTTGGTGAGGTGAGGAACGTATAAAAAAAATTAAGCCCCGATTCGAAGGAGATTAAAATTAGATTTTTAGTAGATTTTGATAAAAGTTGATGAAACGAATGGTTGAAAAGTTGTGAGATCCATGAAATATTTGTTAAAGTTAATTGTTGATTTTGACTTATATTAAAATTTGGATTTTAATCGGTATCAAACAGGGGTTAAATAAATAAATAAAATTAAAATTAATAATTGGGCATCTGGTATGCCTCTGATTGGTATCACTAAAAAATTCGATTAAAATCTAAGTCAAAATCAAAAATTAATTTTAATCATACATTTTATAGGATCCACAACTTTTCAACCGCACATTCTATCAACTTTTATCAAAATCTAGTGAAAAACTGGTTTTTATCTCTATCAAACAAGGGGACAATGCTTACTTCTCGTCAGTACTTATTTATGGTAATTTTGTACGTTTTATAGTGAAGATGAAAACTGCATCTGGTTTACTGGTAAGCAAAGTAATATTAATGAAATTTAAATGAATAAGATTATTTTATCATTTACTTTTCATTCGAATTGGTCAAAAAAAGATGACAGTAGAATTGTTGGAAGTAATTTCGTGATGTTGAACTTGAGGGATTTGGACTTCAGACTTCAAACTTTCGTGTTTAATTAAATGTAGAAAAAATTAATAACTTCTTGTTTGAGTCCCATTTTCTTCCTTCAAAAAATGCATTTTGCAATAGTGCTATAATGGAGAATACGTGGTTAAAATTAATGAAAAATTTTGTACTTACGTGTAATATTATTTTATTGAAGAATATGTGATTGAAATTAGATTAAATCACTATTCAAAAATGCATTTTGATAGAAAAATGTGGACTCAAACAAGGGCTAAATATAGAAGTTTTAATGATTTAGGACAATTTTAATTATTTTTTAGTAGCTTGGTGTATAAATTTAAACTAAATTCACTTGAAATAAATTTACCAGTACCATTTTTTTTCTATTTTGTTGCATCGACTAACCAACCACCATTTTATTTTATGTTTTTTTTTTTTTTTTGGCTAATACATATAATTCATGTCCAATCGATATTTGACTACGACAATGGTCCTCTCAAGTTAATAGATAAGTATATACAAATAAAGTAACTTTAATTACCCTTGAAGATGAAACCAGGTTATCAAGATAATATAATAAAATGAAATGTCGAGATTCTACTTTTGACTCGTTTATAATAGATGTAACATGTTTAATTTAATTAAACATATCATTTTATGATATTCTTTTTGAGCACCATCATCCGCTGGTGATGATTTGGATAAAAGCCTCGAATCTATATAGTTACCGATTAAGTTAACATTTATTATGGCGTTTTCAAGTTCCGATACAATAAAGAAATTTAAACTCAAATCCAACTATCATTAGGTAATTGTTCGTGTACAAATATCATTATTTTAATTCTAGTCAAAGTATATCAAGTGAAAGTACAACCTTATATTGTACCTTCAAATCGTACACAACAATAAATGGAAATCATTTTGAATTATACGTTTTAGCACCTATTTTATGTAAATTTTTTGAGATTAAATTTTGGAAAAGTGAATTTTTTTTTTTTTGGAGAATACTTGGTTAAAAGGTAGGAAATGTTACGAGTACATCTATAAAATTATTTTGATTGAAAATGGGTGAGAAAAATGAGTTTTAATAATCTGTACTAAACTAAGGTTTATTTAGTTTGAGTTCAAATGGCTCATGAATTACTACTTGTATTTTTTTTTAAAATCGTATTCCATAATGATAATTCAAAAGCATACTTTGTATTCTCACTAATAATCAAAACCCTTATATGTGTTTAGGAGTAGGTAAGTCAAGATCTTAGCATGATAGAATGTCGTTAAAATGATTAATTTGAAAATAGTTTTATTTTTTTACAATTAAATATATTGCGACTCAGTATATTTTATACATCTTATTAGATTGTACTATATAATACTCAAGTGGATCTATCACTTGCTCATTAAATTTACTTAATACCAAAATTATTCGTTTTAACCAAAGAAATTGTGAAACCAACTTTTAACCATTGCAATGGATATAATTTTTCCTTCGGGTAAAGCCATTTATATAGAAAATGATGAATCATTGGCTTACAGATGCTATGTGACGTGAGATGAACGGTTGGATAAAAAGTATTTTTTGTAGAAGATGGTGTCAAGTGTAAAATCTGTAAATCAAAGTATAAACATGTAGCATGATTGTTTTCCTACTCAAGAAATGTAATTCAAATAAATCATTACATTTTATTAAGTAGTTAGATAATTAAACATACCTTTTCAATATATACTCACATTCAATCGAAATCCTCATCAAAATCTGCAAAGTTAATAAAACATTCATGTTCGATCGTCCTTTATAGTTTTCAATCTGACATGTCGAATTGTCAGAAATAACAAATCAACTGAGGACAACATTTGTTCCAACTGTTGTCGACAAAATGGCTAATAGCCACATATAAATTTGGGCGGGCCACTAGCTTATAAAATAATTTCTTTTGCTCAAAAAAAGTCATAAAAGTAAAGAAAGCATGGAATTCATAGCGTGGAAATGTTCTTTTCTAATCCTCATGCAAGTGGTAGTGGTTTTGGCAATAGATCATTTGAGAGATTGCAAGGGATAAAAGGGAATTCTATTCTTGTCCTCTTCCACCTCCTAACTGAGGCAATCTCTCAAATAATGATACAATATTACTCAAAAACACACGCAAACCCATGTGGGGGCGTTTGGTAAGAAGTAGTTGATTAAAAAACCAATGCCAATATGCCACGTTATTTATAAAAAGTATCTCAGTATTGTTGTTAAGTTCGTCGTTAATATATAACTTTATAGCTTTTTCGTGTTGAAAAATGATTGGATATTGAAGTTTATTAACAATTTGTTTTACAACATGTCATCGTGCAATTTGATGTTTTGTTATTGTATGTGTTTATGTTGTATTATACAACTTTTATCGTGTCTATAATTAGAAAGACGAATCTAAATTTCAATTAGAGTATAAACGCATTTACCTAGTGAATTTTATCAGCAAGATGATATCAATTCTCTTCTTTAACAAAAAAAATTATAATTATGTTGAATTACGTATGCTAGCTCCAATTAATTTAGCTATCAGCGATGACCCCATTTCCTCATCGAAGAACTATAATGAACAAGAGAAACATGTTTGTAAGGATTATATGTAACAATTTAAAATATATACGTAATCCAGGACCAAATTTCAGACCTAGCTAATACGTAAAAAAAATAAAATTACACAATGAATTTTTTTTTACATAAAATTTTTTTTTCTACTAAAAAAAGGGGGCTGGCCCCCCCCCCCCCCCCAATCCGCCCCTGTATACGTTGCTATGAGTTTTTTTAGTACATAATTTTGAAAATTAACGAACTCAAATTTGTGTATGATCTAGAAAAAAAAAACATGATTATATGAATTTCCTAGATGACGTGACCATGTTCTCATCACATAGTGTCAAGTTTATGAGAGTGTGAATGGTAGAAATCACCGCGTTTGTTGTAAGTAATTTACTAAGGGGCATATCACTTTCACGTGTTGCATTAGACTTCCCAATAAATAAGCAAATACTAGATAGAAAGTAACCAAAACTCAAAACGAAAAATTGGGGTCACCTTTCTAAATCGGCAACTTTAGTTTAAAAATAATGCAAATCAAAACCTTTAAAATATGTTAGATATGCTTAGATTTGACAATATAATAAATAGATATATCATAGTTTCTCGGTTCCATAATAATATGTTTGATTTTCTTTTTCGTCTATCCCGAATTATAAAATACTTTTCTTATTAAAAGTATTGATATTTTTTAGTATTTTGATATGCCCATATTTTATGTATCTTATATTAAAAGTTAAAACCATTATTTAATATAGGGTGTATTAGAAAAAATATAAGAAACCATTATATTTTCAACTATGTTAATCATATTTTCTTAATTTATGTGTGTAGAAACAAGTTTATTTTTATAAAACAGGGATGACATATTTTTGTTTTGCTTAACACTCTATTGGGTCCGATGTAAAATTGTCAAATTATGAAATTAGAAATGAAAATAAATCCAATTTTAGGGTTTATAACCATAAATGTTATATCAAACGTGACTTTCATAGATCATGAACTTTCGTGAAAGAAATTAGAGAAAATAAACATTTTAGAGGACCTTGCTAAGTTGCTTTTGAAATATTGCCTTTTATTTTTCAAACGTGTTTGGTTATATTTCCTTTTTTTTACTTTTAAGATAAATAAGTTACTTATTTTAAGAGCAACTTTTATCATATTCTCGAAATAAGTGAGTTACTTATTTTCAATTTTAATCCGTCAAGAAAAAATATTTATGCTAAAACTTACTTATTACTCATAGATTAATTTTTCAAGCTCAGTCAGACACGATTCCCAAAATTATTCCTTAATAGTATTGGTATTTAAGATTTTGTTTGAAAACCTCATTATCGAAACTTACAGGAATATATATTTTTCGTATATCTTGAATGATTTTTTGCATTATCCTTTTCCAATTTAAAATAATTTCTTATTTTTATTATTAGAGAGCATCGCTCTATCTTGTCTCACATGCTAAGAGAACCGTGTTACACGACACACGTGAATAATGTGGATGATTGACAAATTATTGTCCATTTTTTCTCCTAGTTTTTTTAATTAGTGTTGTTTTCTTGTCCTCATTGGAATTGATGGTCCTGACTTAGCTAATTATATCAACTTCACTAATAAGAAACACAAAAATCCCATATTGGACATTTCTGTCTTCTAATTTCTAAATAACGATCCTTTACAGAAAAATAAATTAAACAAAATTTGCAGCTACTGTCTCCTAACATTAACACTTTTAGCACTTGGGTCCCCGCTCAATTTTTCCTGACATTTCGCTCCACAAACTATCAATATTGTTGCAACTCGAATCCATTCGAATGGAAATCGTTCAAGAATTTGTTAAATTGTCACCTGCCCTGCACGTAACTACTAATGACATGGATATTCTTCTGAAGGGTATTTTTGACCCGTAGCAAAATTGGAGGGGAGGTTAAGAAATCCGTCCATTTTTTAAAAAGTTTTCAGGGAAAAAAAACCCTTTTTTGCAGGAAATGGCCAGATTAATTGTGTGGTTTAGATTTCATAGTAAATTTGTAGGTGCGCAAACCTCCATGGTACCAAATTCCTTACAGACACGACTTGTTGTTGGATAAGGATAAATCTATTTGTATAATATTTTTTCACAATATTATTGACAATGTTATAGGTGACAAAAAGTATTAATTAAAAGGATAAATTATTTTTCAAACTGTTCAATGACAACATACAATGTGACATGTTGTCAACAACATTGTACACCAAACATGATTGATTGAATAATGTTATTGTTCAATAGATCAGAAAACATTTTGATTTGTCATTAATGCTATTAACCAAGTAAAACCAAAAATTAAAGGGAAAAAGTATAACACATAAAAAAGATAAGAAAATATTTGGTAAGTGAATTAATCTATTGCACACTGGAATTCTAAGGATGGTGCACACGATTTCATTCTGATATGCGCATAATAAGAATATCCAGTAATAGAGAATCATGTGCCTAAACGCAACAAATGGTTTCATTATGCCAAAATAATTATATCATACATATACATCTAGTATTGTGTATTAAATGTAAACCATCAATATACCATTAAAAAGGCTTGATGGTGACATCATGATATATAATATGGTAGCAATGTCAAAGAGCCGAGTCGAGTCGAGCCACGAGTCGAAACTCAAAGCTCGGGCTCACCTCGAACAAAACATGACCGAGCTTTTTTGGGCTCGAACTGAGCCGAGTAAAAGCTCGGCCAAAAAATAAGACTCGGCCCGAACTTTTGGCTCAAGCCTTAGCGGGCCGAGCCGCCTCGTATTGTTTTTGAAAATTCGTTATAAATCTACAAATTTTTTTAATGTATTTAAAATTTGTGCAATTTATACGTATTATAAATTATAACTAAATATTAATATATAAAAGTATACATCTGAAATTAAAAATAAAAATAAAAAAAGGCTCGGCTCGGCCCGTGTCATAGGCTGATGACGTGCCCTGGCTATCTTGGGCTCGAGCCGGCCCGAGCCTCGACTCAATGCCATCGAGCCACGAGCCGGCCCAGCTAGGGCTTTTTTCGGGCCGAGCCCGGGCCGCTCGAACCGCCAAACTTTTTTGACATTGCTACAATATGGTGTTTGAAGAAATTAAGCACTATTTGGTAATTTAAGTCAAAGTTCAACCGTAAATATTAACCACATATTTTATTGGTCCCACAACTTTTCAACCACGCATTCCATTAATCTTTGTCAAAATCTACTAAAAATCTAATTTTAATATTCACCAAACAAGGGATAAATTGGAGAACATGATTGGGGGAATTAATAAAAGGAAAGATGTCATATTACATGCTGATGATATTTATGAACCATCCTTTTTTTTTGAACTCTAATTGAGAACAATGCTATCTATATTCCTCTTAGCCCCATTGTTGTTTTGAGAGGTTCTCGTCTCTAGTACTCTGGCTTATGAAGACGTGTAGCCGGTGACCCCAACAACTAGTATTACCATTCGATGAACTACTTATTGATTGACGCATCGATTAGGTGTGTTGATTTTTCATTCTGTGGTTGAAATATCTCCACCAACACTAGAGACTCATGATTCATCTAGTTCTTAGTTGAACTTAGGATGGCAATTTGGAATTTTCATATCAATGTGTTTGCAGCTACAAGTATATTGAATTCTAGAAGGATCGGGATATGTGAGAAACGTAATATGAAGCAAATATCTTATAGAAAACGGTTTACAGGTTCAAATGCACATAATCTTCACCACATAGAGATTTCTATGGATCTATTGAAATATCTGTTAAATCAAAATCAACAACATTTACGGGTTCTGTTTCTTGAGTTAATATCTTCTTCAGTAACGAAGATTTGGATGAGTTAAAATTGAACATGTCCTTTGTTGAATTAATGTAGCGTTGTCGTAAATATTAAAATAAAAATAGAATTTCAGAGTCAAAATTGGCAAAGTCGATTATATAAGCCAACTGCAGAATAGGACAAGTTTTTTGAGTTAAGTAATTGTAATATGAAGTATAATTTCATGTATAATACACCCTATGACCTATCTTGTCCATCTCCATCATTTTATGCCAAACATTGAATGAGATAGGTTTTTGAGTTAAATATTTGTAATTTGAATTATTAATTCATGTATAATACTCCGTGACTTGCCCATCTCCATCCGTTTATGCCAAACGTTGCGACGGAATACTGGCTAAAAATTTGGTCTATACTGATGGGTACAAGGACTATTCCTTTTGCTCCATTTTTTAGTTACTAAGCCGCCCCTGTTTCTTAAAATTCCTTTTTGCTCGGTTCATTTTTATTACATTTCATGTACACACCACTTTTATCAACTTTTCAATCATACATTTCATTAAATTTTATCAAAATCTACTAAAAATCAAATTTTAAATTTTATCAAAATCTACTAAAAATCAAATTTTTATCCTAACAGATGAATCTTGTAATCACATCTTTAAGCTATTTCAATTTTGTCCAAAAATTTCGTTAACATATTTTTCTTTCTGTCTGAAATCTCTTACCATCTAAGTTTCAATTTTTTCTATTGTCATGAATCTTTTGTACAAATTTTATTTTGTCAAAACAAAAATTGATTTTATTCTTGATCTCACAGGTCTCACTTGCTCCTTTGGAGAAAGATCCAAGTGGCTTTTCTTTGAGCTCATTATCAAATGAATGTGCTAGGCACTTCAAATTTTATTTTGCTGAAATTTTGGCTGATGAAGCTGGAAATTACTTTGCCCTTGCAACTGTATTAGCTTCTGTGGGTTGTGGTTGTTAAAACCCATTTTTGGAAGTGAAAATACATTTTTACTTAGCCTGTCCACTTGGCATGATCTTATTGGCTCACTTTACTACTTTCGGATTTGTCTTTCTTTGGAGCCTTCTTGGGTCGTTGGATTTAATCAATGGCTGAGGCAGAATGCATATAATTTCACTAGGGCTACTGTACCGTCACTTTCTTCTAGCTCTCTCATACGGTTTCTATAATCTCTCTATGAGGCGATTTTTCCTGTGATTCTTCGAGGACTTAATTTCATTCTTGTGTTGTATTAATCTTGGTTTTGATATAGTAAATCACTGTCTGAGCCTGAAGAATTTAGGTGTAGAATTTCTAGTGTTGTGTTAAATGAAACTCAAATTAAACCAGTAAACCTACACCTGTTTTTTGGCTATGAAGTTGATGATTATTATAGAGTGTAGGCTGATTTAGGAGGCCTGCTTGTGGATCGATGACCGTGTATGTTGATACGATTTGAACTTGGTTGTACTAAATCTTTCACTCTCTCTTCGAAGGTTCTTGCATAGTGACGAACTCGATTTTACTTCTGAGCCCCCCATATTAGGCTTTACCAAACTTGGTCAACATTTCTGGTGTTATTTTTCATTTCTGCAGTGTGCATTTTTTGGGTGTTTTTCTGTTTGTGTATTATTTGGTCGAATTTAACCTAACAAATTGGTATCAGAGTCTTTTAAGGCCGTGGGTAAGGTTTTGTGATTCGTTTTTCAGTTTACTTTTCGTATTATTGAATGTCCAGTCCTTTTGAGCTAATCTGAACTGAAGTTCTTGGATACTTGGGTGGTGTTTTATCCGGGTCTGAAACCGAATTCTGATTCCTAAACGACATTGGATTTTAAATACTGTTATACATGGTATTTTGGTGAGATTATTCTGACTATCTTCTATCTAGTAATTTGATTTGCATGCTTGATATAAATTTGTAAATCTGTTAATATACCGTGATTAGTTTATTCAAAAATTTGAATATATTGGCTGTCTGTAATAGAAGCATGTTAGGTTTATCTTCAGTTCTTGTAATCTGAGTGTGTGGTACCAATTGTGAAATCTCTGGGATTGATTGTCTGTATTGCTTTCAGTCAGTGCATATTTTTTTGTGTAGTATTGGTTTTTTCATTCCGAGTTCAGCTTACTTGTCATATCTTGCACGAAAAAAATTTTCAAAAATTTTTCTGCAACTTAAGTGATTTTCAGATTGAAAAACACTTATGTCCACGAGTAATAACCACCCCTTTACAGAATTTGTGATGGGTTCGAAGGTTGAATTATCACAATTTGATGGAAGGGGGAATTACTTGATTTGGAAGTAGAAAATGAGGGCCATATTGGTCCAATAAAGGATTGCCAAAGCAATTGATGATCCTGCAACCTTTTCTGATGAATTGAAAGCTAAGCTTGACAAAATTCTAGATATGAATGAAATAGCATACAACTCTATTATATTGTCTTTATCTGATGATATTGTAAGACAAGTGGAAGGTCATTCTACCCTAAGAGACTTGTGGCTACTTTAGATGCTTTGTTTCTAACTAAGACATTGCCTAATAAAATCTATCTTTTAGAGAAACTTTTTAATTTTAAGATGGACAGTGGAAAGAATTTGGAAGCGAATTTGAGTGATTTAGTATCCTAGTTAAGAGCCTTGCTCATAATGGGAAAAAATTTGAAGATGAAGACCTTGCAGTGATTCTCCTTAGTTCCTTACTTGATTCATTTAAGGATATAAAGAATGCAATAAAATACTCAAGAGATGCTCTAACACAAACCATTGTCACTAATGCTTTGAGATCTCGGGAATTGGAGATCAAGAAAGAATCTAAAACAAGTATAAGAGATTAGAGTTTGTTTGTAAGAAGAAGAACTAAGAAGAAAGAAAATAACTTCAACAACATAATATTCAAATCCAAATCTAAGACCATATCTAAATTAAGAGATAAAAGCAATAAGAAATGTCACCATTGTAGAAAATTAGGTCATTTTAAGAGATATTGCTTGGAATTGAAGAAGAAACATAAGGAACACAATAATGATGAATTGAATAATTCAGTTGTAGATTCTGAATTAGATAGCCTACTTGTAATGACTGTATTTAATGAAGAAGTTGATAAGGACTGAATCTTGGATTCAGGGTGNAATAATGATGAATTGAATAATTCAGTTGTAGATTCTGAATTAGATAGCCTACTTGTAATGACTGTATTTAATGAAGAAGTTGATAAGGACTGAATCTTGGATTCAGGGTGTACATTCCATATGTGTCCTAATAGGTCTTAGTTTAATAACTACAAAGAAGTTGAACCTAGAAAAGTGTATATGGGTGATAATAACTCTTAGAGTGTTCTTGGTATTGGTGACATTACCATTAGAATGCGTGATGGTATTATCAGACAATTAAAGAATGTAAGAT
>CAIGRP010110799.1:0-16129 GCA_903798385.1 Fraxinus cuspidata
CTTGTAAACTTATTTTCATTATAATGAATAAACTAGAGCACGTAGTCTCACATTTTGGTAAATCTTTATAAATGTTGCTTGTTCTTTTGTGTTTTTTTGCTTATTGCGATTTTGTTGCTCTTGGTGTTATAGAATTGGAGTTTATAATTCTCAACCAGAGATACATAATACCCGGAGCAATACCATTGATAATGTGCAAATGCTTAGGCCAATCAAGTGCTGCACTTTGCATTGGATCTGTGAAAATCTTTTATCTGCTCACGAGGATAATTTGTTTGTCGAATAGTCGGAAAAGAGAAATCAAACCCAATATCTATTACTAAATATCCTCAAGCATACAGTAGCATGAATCTGCATGTGTAAAAGAATAAATATGCTCTGTACTCTATAATACAGCAGATCAGAAAATTTTGGTCCGGGATTTGAAAAATGAGTGCGAGACTTCTTTATGCTATTAACTTAATTGGTACTCCTGATACAATGTCTGAGTTGATTGTCCAAGTAGAATCAAGTCCAGACTTCTAGATTTCTATTAGACAGGTATTCATAAATCAACATCTTTTCTTCTCTTTGAATGCAGCATCCTAGAAGCTTCATGAGATTTTGATGCTGAAGTTTAGCTACATAGATAACTTTATTATTGAACTCATGTAGTCCTTGGAGAGAATTTCTTGACAGCCATTTGATAGCAATTTCCTGACCCTCCTCGAGCAGTCTAAAATGGTATTTGTTTTGCACAATGCCAGTCGAATTTCATCTTCCTCTCACATTTAACATTTGACTTAGCATGACATCGATTTCCTTGAAGTTTTCGGAGCTAAAGAATCCTAATCCAAAGCTTTCTCCAGATGAAACCATGGTATCAACATCTGTTAAAAACCGAACAAGATTATGTATGCTTATACCTCTTGTTAGGAATAGAAGATACGAGCTTATATGGCACAATTGAAGTTGCAATCACAACAAAAGAACAATTGGCATAGGAATGAAGAATTTTATTCTAACTTGATTCTAACTCATACAAAGTCATATGAAGGCCACGAATCTCTTGAATTGTATATAAGATCCAAAAGAATATGTTGTGGTTGGAAAAAGGATAAAAAACCGTGTCAAAAGATGGAAACAAAATTTTTTCGAATATACATGCTGCTCGAGCACCGGTGCCGAGCAAAATGTTGGCGCTAGCTCTTTGCTCCATTTTTCATCCCCGATGCTTGAGCGCCATAGCTAGCAGCCAACTAGCGAAATTGCAGTGACTTTTTCTCCTGTATCCATAGTATGATCTCTTCAAGACCATTTCAACCAAAACTCCAATACCCACTAGAATTTAAGTCAAATTATAACAAATCTCCACCTTGTAACTCAATTCCATTACAACAAACAAAGCTTCAAAATTTCTTAACCTGAGGATAAATTCAACTACAAGGAATAAACCAATGGCTCTCCAACCAAAAAAATTTCTCATCCTCTTCTACAAAGTCCAACTAGGGCAAATCTAGTCAACTAAATTTAAGCACTGTTCAGTAGAATTACTTCGGGAACCAAAAATTGCTTAAATTATCAACACGTGCAACAAAATTAGAAAACAAATCAAAAGTTACCAAACAAGGCAAAACTACACCTTGAAACAAAATCAATACCACAAAATGCTTCTGTAGAAAGTTCTTCGTTAGACTTAACACCTTCAACCACACTTAAAGCATACACAAATAAATCATTTTCGTCGTACCTATGTGGAGGCATAATATTTCTTTTGGTTATGTCCCTAACAATTGTATACGATGGCACCGCTGGTGGTGGCGGCAAAGCCACATTATTGATAACCTCTAAACTCGAATCAGATGTATTCTTTATCACGGACTCCAAATCAAACTCCAATGGTACTGTACCAAACTCTATATCCACCAAGGTACTAAACCACTATTGATTTATCTTCAAGGATCTACACAACCTTGCAAGACATAAAACTGAGACTTTTGCTGCCCTTCCAACACAACACGGGCACTTTCACAAACCTTTAAAGTTTCACCTTCACCAGTGAACTTATATCCTTTTAAATCAAGAGTACTCAATGAGATAAGATTTCTCTTTAAATCTGGAACGTGTCTCACCTCATCAAGTATTCTAGTTGTCCCATTCAACATTTTTTAAATTTGACCTTTCAATACTAGCTACCTTACAAGGTGTGTTGTTTTCGATAACCACGATACCTTTCGAAACTTCTTCTTATTTTTAAAACAAATCCCGATTAGGATACATATGAAAAGTGCAATTGTATTAAGAATCCAATCCTCGTCAGATTTGGAATCACCATTAGAAATAATCAAAAGATCTCTATCACTCAAATAGTTCTTCGCAGCATCGTCTTCACCTAATGTTTTCGATTACCTTTCTTTCTGATTTGCAGCCAATTTTTATTTATTCAGCAACTTGTAGCAATCCTTCTTTAGGATTCCCTTCTTCTTGCAAAAGTTACAAACTTTATTACTAGAGCTAGATTTTGAATTGTTCCTCTCATAATCACCGTAAACAACAAGACATTCTCCTTAAGCCCCAGATTCAACCAGATGCTTCATCTTCTTCTTTAAAATTAAACCATCATAAATTTCTTGAACGGTGAGAATATCACGACTATATAATATCATGTCTCTAAATGACATATATGAAGTGAGCAATGAACACAACAAAATTAACCCATCATATTTAACCTCCAAGATTTTCAAATCAACAACAATTTCTTTAAAGGCAACAAAGGGATTTTCTAAGGATGTACCTTTTATCATACGATGACAATACAAACACTGCTTTAAGTGCAATTTGCTAGTTAAACTCTTAGTCATCACAATTGCTCCAAGTTTAACCATAACATAACTGTAGTTTCTCCTTCAAAACATTCTCAAGAATATGATTCGAAAGAATAAGATAAATTTGAGAAAGGGCTTTTCGATCCTTATATTTTTTTTCCTCCGTTGACCAATTTGATGAAATCTTGTCAAATCCTAACAAAGCGTTGTCCAAATCCATCTGAGCAAGCATTGCTCCATCTTCACTTGGTACAATGAAAATCTAGTGTTGCGATCCAAAAGTGGAATATCATACTTTATAGTTGTCATCAAGAACAAAATCTTGGACAAATCAAACCTTAAGCTCTAATACTACTTGTTAGAATCTGAACAAGAATCACAACACAAGAACAACTGGCAAGAATTTTATTAGAATGGAGATCAGAAAATATAAAATAGTGTATTTAATTTGATTCTAACTCATACGAAGTCATATGAAAGCCAAGAGTCGTGTTCACTATATATATGACCCAAAAGAATATGTTATGGTTGATATCAAAAACCATGTCAAAAGAAGAAAAGAAATTTTCTCGGCTATACACTCCAAGCGAGCACTAGGCACGGGACAGCTTAGACGCTTAAGCGAAATGCTGGAGCCAGTTGGGCAGCGAATACCAGCTCCATTTTTCACCTTCGGTGCTCAAGTTCCAAAGCTAGCGAGCAGCTAGCAAAATTGCGGTGTCATTTTCTCCTCGGTCCCTAATCTGATCTCTTCAAGATCACTTCAACCAAAACTTCAATACCCACTCAAATTTGGGTCAAACTACAACACCATCTTTAACGATCTGCGAGGTAGTTATAATTATCTGTCGCTTTAGAGATTTTATGGATGGACATAAAAAAGGTTATGACAAAAAAGTTATGGGGAAATTTTTTCTAATATCTTCATTGTTCTAGCTTTCTGTGAGTTTCACTTTTTCTTTTTTAATAGAACTTATAGGCAAGCAATAAATATTATTTGAATGCATAGTGACTGATCATGGGCTCCAGTATGTATACACAATTTAGTTTCTTGACTCGGGAATCTGAAGTAGTATTTAAGGTCAAGACTACGTTTATAAATGAAAAGATTGAAGATTTCCTCTAAAACTCTAACTCTAGATTGTCAAGTCAATCTACAGTCTAAGGGAATGTGACATGTAGATGTCATGCTAATTGAATTGTTGAAGTTCAATTTTTTTTTTCTTCAGATTTTGCGTAAAAGTAAATGATTAAGCTTTTTGAATAAGTGAAAATGAACGTCTCTTGCGTAGCCAATTCTTATAGCTTTTCATTTTTATAAATCAGTTGTAACTTACCAATTTTGATTCAAGGAAAATATCGAACTTCTCTCCCTTTCAAAAAAAGGACTTTTTCTCCATGTTCTTCATTTTTGCTATTGTTCTTGCTCTTGTTTGTTACAATACATGTTAGAATTTGAGTGTGATTCGAATTCTTTATTAAAGATAAATCAAAGTTCTAATTAAAGCGCACATTAATTAAAATCCTATTTGGAATGCAATTTAAAATTCTATTCAATTTTATTTGACAAATTCTAATTGAAGTTCTATTTGGAAGCCCATTGGAAGTAAGAATTTATCTTGGACTTGAAGAAAACAATGGAATGAAGAAAAACATTATTGGAAGAAGTTTGGGTCGGAGATAAGGCACCTAGGTGCCAGCAACCGTTCATTGAAAAGCGAAGTCGGTGCTGCGGCGCCCAGTGTGTGCCAGTTGTACTTTTTTTTTCGTTTTTGGTCTCTTTTTTTCGTTTTGGACTCCATTTTTTGCATTCTACATCATCTAAAACTCTACTATGAGGGTTTGAGCGTCTATTATTTTTTCCATATATATATATATATATATATATATATATTGCTCTTCATTGTATTCTAGAATAAGTTACAAAAAGTTAGACAAATCATAAACACATATTCTTTATATTTCTTCTCCATATTATAATAAAATCTCAATTCTCTACATAATTACATTGTTATTGTGTTCTTGTGAAAAATTACTTCATATTGCACTTAATCTCTTATTTTCTCACTACTAACTAATATTAAAGCATTCTAGCAATGTCCATAACAATTGGTATCAAAGTTTTTGGTATTGAAATTGTTGGGAAGATCAAGATTTTTCGCGATGGTAACAATGAAGTATGATATTCTGCTATTAGATCACAATTCAAAATTTTCTTTATTGCGGGTAAAAATGCGAGCAGTAATCGCTCAGATGAATTTTCATGACGCCTTGTTGAGATCTTACAAGTTACCCACAGCTTGGACTATGGAGGAGAAACAACTGAGAGGTTGGACGACCCTATCTCTAATTCATCTTAACGTTTCAAATAATATTCTCAGGAAATTTTGAATGAGAAGTCAGCCGCTGCATTATGGTTAAAATTGGAGCAATTATGCATGACGAAGAGTCTTACTTGCAAATTACATCTGAAACGTCTATATTCTCATTCTCATCGTATGACAGAATGTACATCTCTTGAGGATCACCTACCACTTTTAAAAAAATCACCTATGATTTGGAGACTTTTGAGGTCAAATATGACGAAGAAGACTTGTGATTGATTTTGTTGTGTTCATTGTCCGCTTCATACATGTGTTTTAGATACACGATTCTGTATAATCGTGATACTTTCACCATCTCAAAAGTCTACGATGCTCTATATTCAAAAGAGAAGATGAAGTATCTTATAGCATCTGGGGATCATAAAGATCGTCTCTTTGTTCATGGTGGTCGTTCAAGGTTATTAAAGGAACCCGTGTCATGCTGATGAGACATAGAAAATCCCATTTATATAACTTGTATGGTGGTACATAATTTTTAAGTAATCAACATACTTTAAAAACTTGGGTGGATTTAGAGTTGACTTCTGTACCGTTGGAATCTAATTTGGGGTCTTCTTTTAAGAATACATGTCAGTTGAATTTTGAAGATATGGGTAAATCCGTCTTGCCACCATTATCGATGCTGTCTTCATCTTCAATTGCTAAAAATAGACCCATTTTTTGGCCATAAGGTTCTACGTGGGTACAATTATCTTGATTTTGTTGATGATTTGAATACGGTTAAGGGCGTTGGTTCTAGCCAAGATCTTTCTTTTTATGCATTCAATAGTATTTCTGTTGCAGGGCTTCTTACAAGCTTGTTCGGTGGTAGAATATTTTCAGTTGAAATTGTTGATGAAGATGTTCGTTTGTGTTTTACACTGAAGAGTTCAAATTTATTCCTTGCAGTGAAATTTGTCTCTAAGTGGATTTTTTTTAATGTTTCGTTCATTGCAGTAAAATTCATGTCAAGGTAGAGATTATTAGAATTTAGGTGTGACCCGAATTCTTTGTTGAATATAACTTGGAGTTCTAATTAAAGTGCACATTAATTAGAATCATATTTGGAATGCAATTGTGAAATTCTATTCAAGTTTATTTGACAAATTCTAATTGAAATTCTACTTGGAAGTCCATTAGGAGTAAGAACTTGTGTTGGATTTGAAGAAGACTTTGGAATGAAGAAAAACATCACTAAAAGGAGTTTGGGTCGAAAACGAGGCCCTTAGGCCCCGGCCCCCGGCACTGCGGCGCCCGGTGAGTGGTGTCGTGGCCGTTGTATAGTTTTTTCCCCTTTTTGGTCTCCTTTTTCGTTTTAGACTCCATTTTGAGCATTCTATTTTATCTACAACTCTATAATGAGGGTTTGGACCCCATTTGTTCCCTATATATATTTAGCTTTTCATTGTATTTTAGAAGAAGTTAGAAAAAGTTAAGACAAATCATAAACATATAATCTTTGTATTCTTTCTCCATATTATAATAAAATCTCTATTCTCTGCAAAATTACATTGTTCTTGTGTTCTTGTGATCAATTGCTTCATATTGCACTTAATATCTTATTTTTTCACAAGATATTTAGAGCATTCCACAGTGTCCATAGCAGTGCGGAATTTTTTCTATTATCAATAGTTTCCACACTTGCTTAGATGGTAAGACCACAATTCAATGAAATGGATAGGACAGTTTCATGGACCACCATCGACTTAGAGTGAAGGGAAATATAAAAATGCCAACCAGCAACAACGGAGAGTTGAGGGAAATATATAAATTCTGACTAGTCTATGATATCTGGACAAATTCCCCTTGTCCTTTTCCATCAATATTCAACTGAAATAATTAGGTCTTTCTATATAAGCTAGTATTGAATAACTAACGGTTTAGCTTAAATGAAAAATCAGCAATAACTGTACCTTTTAATAGAAGTTAATTTAATTCTTCATCTGGCGTTACATTCTGTTGTGCCTGGGTTCCGGCCTTCAAGGTGAGTATTTGGAGCTCTAATTTTCACATTGATTGATAACAATTAAATGTCATTTGGTCTTATTTTTCCTTCTATATCAAGTTGGTAGTTCCAAGTATTACTTGAATGGTCACGTGAATAATAGAAGAGATTTTTATTTTTTTTTTAAATCGTTTTATGTTGGTTGTGGTCACTCTAATATTCATCCCATTGTCAAAGTTCATCTATGTATGTCCATATTCTATTACTCAAAGCCTCATTCCATATAATAACAAATGTATCAGCTGCATAGTGTTGGGCTTGTAGAACAAAACTATTTGCCACTACTCCGTGTAGCCGATTTAGTCTAAGTGGCATCAGACTTATTAGAAACTGAACGAGGTATATGACACGATATGAAATATCAACTGCAAGCAACAAGAACACAAGAAACAAGAACTTAAGTTGACGAAGGAATTGAAGATTTTATTCAACTATAATGGAGAGAGAAATTACAGTAATATTGTATTCCTATGCAATTCTAACTTGTAGTAATAAATTAACATGTAAAGAAGAGTTTACTATTTATAGGAGTAGATGTCAAACCCTAATGATAGCACAAAAGATGGAAATTAGGCCCTTGTTTGATCCTCTTTACTTTCAAGATATATTTCCGTCTCTCTTGTTTTCAAATACACATTCTTCAATAAAATAATATTACACGTAAATTCAAAATTTTTTCCTTATTTTTTAACCAGACATTCTCTATCAATCTACTATTTCAAAATGCATTCTTAACCAAATAATTGAACTCAAACAAGGGCCAGGTCAGAAATTGAGTGAAAACAGGGAAATAAGGAAAAACCCCTAGACACATGGCGCTCGAGCATCAACCGAGTGCTAATCGAGCGATAGCTCCAACGCCCTCGCGTGAATATATAGCCCCCCCACATTGAGTTTTGGTAAAACATTCAACCTCTTACTGCTAGCGTCGCACACCGTTTTTCCTCCTAGACCCTATTTTGACCTTTTTAAGGCCCAATACATCAAACCACATAACCCTAGATGAATTTGGGTTACAAAACCCAACAATCTCCACCTTGATACAAATTCTACTGCAACAATCAAAGCTCCAAAATTTCTCCATCTAGAGAAAAAATCCAACTGTAAGGAATGAATTGAACTCTTTAACAAGAACCAAAATAACTTCTCCAATGAACCAAAAAATTCTCCACCTCTTCCACAATATCCAACTAGGATAAATAGATCTAAACACTGCTCCACTAAATTACCTCGGGTTCCCAAAAATCACAAATGATTTAAAAGTTACTAATTAGGGCCAAAACACACACTGAAACAAAATCAATTGCACTAAATGCTTTCATAGAAGGCCCTTTCTTAAACTCAATACCTTCAAATACATTCAAAGCATGCGTAAAAAAATCATCTTTCCTATACCTTTCTCCAATGGGTCTGTCCCTAGCAATTGAATACAATGGTACCGCAGGTGATGATGGTAAAGCGACATTGCCCATATCTTTTGAACTCGTTCAAGCTGTATTTTTGAACATGACCACCAAACTAAATTCCAACAATGCTATGCAAACTGATATTCACCACGATACCAAACCTTAATTGATTGTTCTTTAACGATTCTGCATGACCTTCTATGATGTATAACTGGAAGCGAGCAATAAACGACGTAAATAGAGTGGGCAATGAACACAAAAAAATTAAGGCCAAATCTTCTTCATTATACTTTACCTCTAAAGTCTCTAAATCTACGATGATTTCTTTAAAAACAGGCAGGTGATCTTCCAAAGATGTGCCTCCTATCATGTGATAGAATACAAGAGCTACTTCAGGTGTAAGTTGCTTGTTAGACTTTTAGTCATGCACAATTGCTCCAATTTCAACCACAACGCAACTGTCATTTCTCCTTCAAAATGTCCTGAAGAATATTATTGGAAAGATGAACATAAATTTGTGAAAATGCCTTCCAATCCTTCAGTTTATCCTCCGGAGTTCAAGTTGTGATTATTTTATCAAATCCTAACAACAAATCATCCAAATCCATTTGAGTGAGTATTGCTTGCATCTTCACCTGCCACAATGAAAATTTAGTGTTGGGATCCAAAAGTGGAATGTCATACTTCATAGTTGTCATCAAGAATAAAGAACCTCGAACAAATCACACCAAAGCTCTAATACCATTGATTAGAAACTGAATTAGGCATATGGCAAGATATGAAGTATATATTGCAAGCAATTAGAATTCAAAAAATAAGAATTTAATTTGATAGAGGAATTAAAAATTTTATTCAACTATAATAGAGAGAAAAAATCACAATTATATTGTGTTCCTACACAATTCTAACTTGCAATAATAAATTAACTTGTAAAAAAGAGTACTATTATAGGAAAACTAGGTCAAACCCTAATGATATCACAAAAGTTGGGAACTAGGTTAAAAATCGTGTAAAAATAAGGAAATAAGGAAAAACCCGTCAAGCCCCGCGCTCAGGCATCAATCGGGCACTCCAGCGCCCGATACTGAGTGTATGATGCCCCAGCACTGAGTTTAGGTAAAACATTTACCCCCTTGCCGCTCGAGCGGCTAGCTAGCGCTGCAATATCATTTTTTCCATGTTGGACCCTATTTTGACCTCTTCAAGGCCAATACACCAAACGACACAATCTTAGATGAATTTGGGTCAAAAAACCCAACAAGACAGATGGTCACCTTCGTGATACATAGTGCAAGAATATATTCTCATATTGTTCATATCTTCTTCAATACAATCTTTCATTGAATTTTTAGAAATAATATTTTCCATTTCTCACTCGATTGGTAGCCTCTATTTCTCAATTTCCACCTAAAGATATTGACTTACTAGATCATGAGAGTACTTCGTGCACTAGTTCCTCTAATGCATATATGAACTGGAAACTAACTTTTAAATTAGTGTTCCTAAAGCGATCTATTAGTATATTTTTAATTTCCAGCTCATTCAAGCTTCCGTTATTGCATTGCATTAAAATATTTTGACAATCCTTTTGATCTTCACCTACAGTCCCATTTCATTTGTGGTTACTAACCACAGATGGCAACAAAACCTGTTCAACCTGATACCTACGGGGGTGGGAATGGTCGACCTATCCCATACCCGCCCTGTTGAGATACTTAATGGTGAGGCAAGGAATTAATTTTCACCCTGTCCAACTACCAAAAGTTCAGCCCCCAAGCCATCTTCAAAATAGTTCCATCAGCCTGCCTAGAGGAATGGGGCCTAGATAATTATCATTCTATAAAGTCGGCTTGCGTCAGCTTCACAATCAGCCATGGCTGGCTGTTGGTCATTAAAATGATCACGTCACTTGAAAAATCCTTAAAAATGTTTCCCGTAAGAATCCCCATTAAAACCAAATGTTACAATTGCCACACATACATTTTGCAATGGAGGCTTTGAACGTGAAAGCTTACCAACGAATGCAAATTTGTAAGACATGGAAAACTCAAAAATATCATCATTAAGGAACTTGGAAAAAAAGGGGTCTCCCTTTAACAGAATTGGTGAAACAATG
This sequence comes from Fraxinus cuspidata, assembly GCA_903798385.1. Taxonomy (NCBI): domain Eukaryota; kingdom Viridiplantae; phylum Streptophyta; class Magnoliopsida; order Lamiales; family Oleaceae; genus Fraxinus; species Fraxinus cuspidata. The sequence continues at coordinate 10,695 of CAIGRP010110799.1, forward strand.
GAGTCCACAGAAGAGGATGAAGATGTGTACATGAATGAAGATATAGACGAAAGACTTGTTCCATGTCTTTGGAGGTGGGCCAGTGGGTGTTTTGGTGGTGAAAGTGGTGGATGAGGGGTTATTTTTGTGTGATAGAAGTATAGAAGAAAGTTCTTAAGAAAAAAATTATTTGGGTTCAGTTTACTATCTTTGAAAGTTTAGGGACTAAAAGCATTTAACAAAATTTGCACGTTTTAGGTGTTTTAAATGGAGGTCTTGTTTTGAGGATTGTCCTTTAAAGTTTATTAGTCGATACTTGAGGTTTAAAGGTTTATTGCAAAATTTGGCTAGTTTAGCACCAATTAGCAATTTTGCAATTTTTCTCAAGACTACAGTACAATTCCAGACAAATGTTTTTGTGCAATCTCAAAGGATGGTTTAAATGGCCTAATTGTCGTCAAAATTAAGCATACTGAATCACTAGAACTTAGTCCAAATCCATGAACACGGTTGAGCACCTTTCATGAAAAATTGGGGGATACAAGGCTGTTGTAGAGATGCACAAAACAAATTTTCAAAAGATTTCCGAAGTTAACACTTAAAAGATAACAAAAGTGCTTATTTCCATAGACCTTATATGATAGGGCCCGTCCCAAATCACTTTAGTAGACCCAAAACGTGACATGCGCCGATGATAGATGCTGACTAGATGCCGATCCATTACCAAGACTGACTATGAATTACTACTAAATATACGCCAAATAAGATGTTTATGGAAAAAATAATGCAATGGGTCTAAAATAATTATTTTGTGTTTTATCAAAATGAATCATATCACACAATATATGGTGTGGTTATCTCTTTGATATCATCAAGCTCCTCCAACTATAAAGTACCAATTGCTTGATGTAGGGTCCGAAAATAATTATACTTTCTCTTTGTACATATTTATCAAAAATCAAGTTTATATCACTTAACGGTTCACAATATAACATCAAATGATGATGATGATGATAATAATAATAATAATAATCAAGATATGAATCATTCTCGTAATACACGTCTCGAAGTCATGATATAAATTATAATCATCAAGGTACACTCGAAATACTTCCATTTAAAAACTTTCATTTTCCTTGGGCCATTGACACTTTCTATACAGCGTATAGAGCTTTGCACAATATCAATATCAGTAATCAATAATGAATAAAACACAGTCGAGTGGACCATCCTCCTGTTACCATCAGTGGTACAGCCCCCATGATCACCTAACTCGAGGTACCAATAATCACCTTATCACAACGGCACAGTCAAGCGGTCAATTATCCCGTGATCACCAAAGACACATATTCCTATCTACCCTTATAATAACTCGAGAAGTGTCACTTGCGACGAATAATCGTATGCCTCAATGCCCTAGTAGTAGTCAATAAAACATATTCTCAAATTCTAATTCACAAGTAATCCATATACAACCTTTACAATCCCACATATATCACACTGAGACAAAATTTTATAATAATCATTTAGTTGAAATAATTCAAATAATCCCACGAAACATAATAGTATAATCAATTATCAATATTTGCAAGGTTTAAATTTTTCCACGCACCAAGTTGTAGACCGATGGCTACCTCAATCTTCTTGTCACCTCCTCGCAGTCACATTCAAATACCGAGTATAACATCTCACACTCGTCCCAAAAAATCATCTTTCTTCACCAAGGTGCCTAGAGTATTTTTCCTACCATTAGCAATAAAATTTTACAAATAGGAAGTTGATGTATTTTATTTTCAATCTCAGAATCCCAATTAGGGTCACTAAAAACCTATACTCCTTTATATAAATTATTTGAACACATAATCCCTAATATTTACACTTAATTTTGTTTCCATAGTAAATTATTTTAACACATAATCCCTAATATTTACACTTAATTTGGTTTCCATAGTAGAATATCCAAGAAAATCACATGATCGACCAAACTAACACTGTATTTCCAGAATATTGAAATGTGACACCAATGTCTGTTTTTGAAAACTGTCTCCAATGAGTTTGACAGAAACAGCACTTTCTGGACAGAATTTCAAAAACAGAACCTGTATTATAATAGCTCGAAAATTGCTTAAAACAATAAAGAATTCCAATCTCAAATCCTTCATTGAAGTGTTTAGCATCGTATCATCACGAGATAATAAAAAATAAATCTTTATCTCATAAACCCATTGAAAATTCCACTTTCTTCAACACCAATTGTCAAATACACATTTCTTTGCTATATGCTTATTTAAAACCTCAAACACATGTCTAATACCTAATTCTTGCGAAAATTCGAATTTAAGCAAACACTACATAAACTCTAAAATACTTTCAACATTCTTATACTTACCTCTCTAAATCAAAGAAGAAATTTAAGAGATTGAAAACCTAAGCTTGAAAAATTGACACCTTACCTCTACCTTTTCCATTCCCATTTTAATTTTGTCCTCCCTCTTCCTGTGGTTTCGTTCTCTGCCTGCCTTGTGATCGTCCCCAAAAATGACGAAGAAGATTTTAGCCTCCGTTTGTTTCTAATTTTTCATCCATAAAAATGAAAAAATATGACCGTTATCCATCATATCGAGCTATCAATTTTAAATTTCTATATCTTGTGTGAGACCCAATAACGACTATATTTTTCATTCTCATTCTACAATAATGAGAAACAAACGGACCCTAAGTGGATAACCATTATAAAACTGCAACTAAAGTCCCCCTCCTTCATATAATATAACATTTACTCCTTTAATTCCAACAAATAGAAACTAAATCCCTAAATGTCTATTTTATTTTATTTTATTTTTGCAACCATAAAAATTATTTATTCAACTTCAGTCCTTATTTGACTTGGCTTTGGCCAGTTATGTTTTTTACTTTGACCATGAATGAGTGGGGTTTGACATTATGCCCCTGTTTGGTACACATTAAAATTTTCATTCTCATTATTCAACTCATTTTCAATCACACATTTTTTAATAAAATAATATTTTTCATCATATCAATAACTTTTTCTTCATTTTCAACCACACATTCTCCATCAAACTACTATTCCAGAATTCATTCTTTCAAAATAATGTGGCTCAAAGACACATTTTGTTAAAATCGGACAATCTTCATGCTTACAATCTGATTTATTCTAATGAGAAATATAGTAGGATTTTGAAGATTTCAAATTAGATAATAAAGGAAATTCGAAGTTTAAAAGAAAATCCTACACATGTCCTCCCACTCACTCTAATACTTGGTCGTCTCACTATATACAGTGTTGTAAAAAGCGTGAAGTGTGGCTAGATGTGGAGGCGAAGTTTCAAGCGTTACAAGCCTAGGAGAGGTTTAAATGTAAAAAAAAACGTTTTCTTATTTTTAATATTATTGTAAATTTTTAATCATTTTAAAAATTATTTAATAATTAAAATAATACAAATATCTAAAATTATAAAATACTATATTTACTAAATAATTCCTATCATTAGTCAATTATACAATTTCCAAATTTTCGAAATACAATAATTATAATATTTTTATAGTTTCAATTTTCAACTAGACAATTACGTAATACATTTATAGAAACTTAATACATGCTTTTAGAGATTGCAACAAAATAATGAATTTTAAGATCATAATTTTATAATGTAGACAGCACCATAGGTTAAACCTTATTTAAAAATTTAGATAAAGTTCTTTTTAGCTTTTGTACAGATAAATCTTTTAAAAACTTGAAAATAAAGTCAAATGAAAAGTTTTTTTAAAATAAAAAAAATTAATAAGTTAAAGTCAAATAAAAGGCTTTAAAAAAAAAAAACACTAATAAAGGGAAAATGAAAGAAAGAAAGAAAGGAAAAATTTAGGAATTGGCAAAAAAAAGTGTCTAGGCTCGAAACAAGGCGTTTTTGCCTGAATTTCGAGCGTAAACGGTGCCTGGGCGAGTCTTCTAGAACACTCCTTATACACGCACACATCACTCATTTTCTAAGAAGGAGAGATAAAAGAGAGAGATGGAAGAAAATGTATAGCTCTTCAAGTCAACAATTTTTATTTGGTATTTATCCTAGAAGTTGAGCCTTCTATACCAAGAACTAAGGTAAAAGAATTTAGGTCAAGGCATATGCACCATTTGTAACTGTTTATGGCCCACATAAATATTTAAATTTAAAATTTAAATTAATGAAATGTGGGAATAATTAATTTCCTAGAATAACTTCCCATATGGTTTTTGGTGAAAGTTATTGCAGGAGAAAAACCACCTACTTCTATGATGGGGGAAGTGGTGTAGTTCCAAACCTATAAAAGTTCCTACACAAGTTTCTCTCTCAAAAGAAACTTTTGTGCTTGTTCCATCAGGTAAAGGACAATCAAGTGGGCATTGACTCTGATACCTCATGGAAGAAAATAATTTCGTACATTTAGCGAAGTTTTCCAAATGTAACTGAAATCTACAAAAGAAAATCACGCCACCAACAATCCTATTCTCACTTTATGCCATTTTCACTTGTTTGAATAAAGCATAGGACTTTTACTTTTAGAGAAAAAAATATGCTGTAAATATTTTGTACAGCTAGGCTGGGGACCCTTGGTTCCTTTATGTAGACACCTCTACATGACTTGTGTCCATCATAGAAGTGGGTGTTCTTCTCCTGCAATCAAATGAACATACGGAAAGTTATTCTATGTAGTTAATTAATCCACCATTTAATTAATTTGGAATTTAAATTTAAATATTAAATATATGGATCATAAACGGTTACATTCTCCCACTTGGTTCACATATTTAGCAACTAAGTTTAAAGTAGGCAATTAATATGATCATATGCTTAACGACAAATACCCTACTCTAAACAGAAATTTACAATAGTTGAATCATGGTAGAAATTCACAATAGTTGAATCATGGCCCTCCAATTTTAATATGCAACTATTTTCTTTCATATATTACACGTATAATCACTTTTAAAATCGTACTTCATTGTATGTATGATCTTCATATAAGTCATGCATGCCGTTTTAACCATTCTGTCCTCGTCTCTGTGTGCACCAGTCGTGGCCGTTTTGACCATTCTGTCCGCTCAAACAACCCTTGGCTCTAATACCATAAAACCAGGAAGGAAAACAAAATGAACACTACAAAAAAGTGGTAAATCAATCTTATTATTGACCTGTGCTGAGCACGATTATTTATAGGACTAGGATACACAATTGTGATTGTTATGAACCAACACGATGTCAAGAACATTTTGATATCATTTGTCGAGAAATCGGCCAAATAATTAAAGACGAAAATATGAAATTTAATGGATCACACAACAATCAAAAAAATTGTGGAAGATGAGCATTTATTATACTAAGAAAAAAATAATTGTCTTACAAGATTTTGATCATCTCAATCCAATATAAACAATTCTCTCTTGTTTCTAATGTATA
>CAIGRP010110809.1:0-19040 GCA_903798385.1 Fraxinus cuspidata
TTTTTTTTTTTTTTTTCATTTGATGAATTGTTCGGCGAATGGATTGGTCCTTATTTATATGGTTCCATAGAATAGATTGTATTTTTCAATTCCTAGATCAATTGTAATATAGGTTTTTGATATAATTTTATTTTTGCTATTTTAATGAATTTTAAAAAATTCTGAAAAAGTTCCAAAAAAAAAATCAGTGCCGCCTACCGACGTTCGCTGCAGTGGCTGGTTGTGACGATGATGATTGGTCAACGAGGATGATGACTGGAAATTAAAAATTGCTCAAAGTGGGCTTTGAACCCATGACCCAAGGCTGAGATCTTCGTGCTTTTCCATTGAGCTAAGCAATTATTATTATTTGAATTTGAGAAATCAAATTATTGTTTATTTCAAGATGCAGATTATATGATGAGCCTTCAATTCTTTTGTAATTTATTTTATGGGTTGTAATTTTAGGTCTACGGAGCCCAGTCAGGTTTTTCCTATTTCACTCATGTTCAATATATGTTTTATTATGTTGATAATCTTCACATGCATAAAACATTCTATATAGATTAGTATTGTGCCTATACATTTAACATGTCACGCATTATGTGCATATTATTTATTTTTTTAAAATATTTTATTTCATTCATTCACATAATACTGAATTTAATGAGATTAAATTTATTAAATGGACCTAAGTTAAAATATTGGGCATTATAAAATTAAGAGTTAATTTTATCAAAACATAATATTCCTAAATTAGATTTAAAAGGCGTAGAACTTTAAATAATTAAGAATAAATTCTTAGTTATTCATAATTCGAAACGATCAATCAACCAAACTGGACTTGATATGAAGAAGTCTGTCTAAGAAAATTGAGTTTTAAGTGGGATCGTTGTGACCCCTCCAATTTACTTGGGAATTGAAAATTTTGACTAGAAGGCTTATTTGAAGATTCTTTCTTGGAAATTATCCGTTGAATGTCGAAATGGTAAAATTGATTCTACAAAACTTTGATTATATAAACATACGATGTTTTAAAATACACATTTAACTTTTAACGAGTGAAAAGGGGGTAATATGACAGTATAGGCCCTAGGTCTTCACCATTAGAACAACACCGTGAGTTTCTTGTAGTGCATCGAGATGCTTTAATTTCTTCTTCTCTACGAAGGGTGTTAGCTAATTGCAATACCAAGGTTTTCTTCCTTGAGATAGGATTAGTAAGATGCATTTTAGGATTGACCTACCCTACGGCGGCAATTTCTAAGTTTAGTCTGAAAATCTAAAACGGTATGTTACACTCATAAAGATGTAATGAAAGTGTTCAATATATTGTTGACCGAAACCAAAGGTAATTAATAAATATTAGAAGTATGAGATATTTTGCGAAATGTTTATTAATTGAGAATGTCTCATTTTAATTAACACTTATTTGACCTACCCTACGGCGGCACTTAGTTGTGGTGATTAAAATTTCTTAGCTTTCGAGTAAACATGTTTTATGTATTTATCATGTGCATCATATTTGTTTAGTCTTAAATGGTGAATGATATTTATGCAAGTTATTTATTGAATTAAATTCCTCAATTTCAGAAAAATGTCGAACCCAATATTTAGTTTTCTTGCATCCGATATTTTGACAGGAGAAAATTTTGTTAGATGAAAAAGCAACATTAATATACTCCTCATAAATGAGAACTACCGCTTCATCCTAAAGGAGGATTATCCTCTAGTACATTCATCGAATGCTTCAAAGGCTGTATCTGAAGAATACAACCGTTGGATTGTAGCAAACAATAAAGTCCACTCCTACTTGTCAGCTGTAATGAATGAGGTGCTTAGAACTAAGCACAAGGCCTATGAAAACTGCGAAGGGGGTTATGGACTCTTTGTAGAAAATGTTCAGACGTCCCTCTGATCAAGCCATTATGCTGCACTGAAAGCTGTTATGAATGGCAGATGAAGAATGGTTCTTCATTTCTCGAGTGTGTCCTCAAAATGATCTATCATCTGAATGAGGCTGAGATCAATGGTGCGAAATTGATGACAAGACCCCAAGTGGGCATGATTCTGGTGCGAAATTTGTGTTGTCCATTGTGGTTAATATATTAAACAATTCTTGAATATTCTTGGTATGATTTTTTTTATGGGAATGATTCAAAGAATGTGAGGAAGACTCAATGAAGAAGAAACAAAAAGAATTAGAGCTGAAAAACAAAAGAAAGATAAAGAACAAAAACATTATTTTTAAAGTCGAAGCTCTCATACATGTTGATGTGATCATTGCAAGATGTTCCTTCTAACTCACACAAGATTCGATACAAGCCCTAAGAAAGATAAAACCAGAGTTATAATCTTGACCCAATGATTTCTTGCATCAAGAACTAAAGCTCGAATGTTTGAATGCCACAAAAATTGTAAAATCTTTGATAAGTTGGATAATTCAAGTAAGAATAAGATTGAAAGTGAAAATCTGACTTTAAAATTGATCTCTCAAATAATGTGTTCTAATTGTTTGTACAATGAATATGCCCTATATAAGCGAATTAAAATTCCTAATTAAATCGTAAAATAACTAGAAAATATATTAAAATAGAATTTGAAACAAATTGAAAAAATAAAATTACGGGCGAGTGGTCAATGTTAAATCTACTCGAGCCCTCATTGACATACATCGAATTGCCATCCGTCTCGACTTCTTCTGCTTAGCTTGAATCAAATACACTAAAATTGATCCTTCTTCCTTCATGCTCATCTTAAAATTTGGTATCTTGTTGCACTTGAACTCTCGGCCAACATAGTTTGGACAAGTCTTTGCATAGCTTTCTTGATCTTGTTATTGGTCCATCAAGAACATGTAATGAATCATTGCTAGGTTGCCCTTCATGATTCTAATCATCTATCACCGGAGAAACCCGAAAAAAGATTGCAACTCATTCTACATAAATAATTTAGATTTTGAAACTAGGTTATTATATTTTATAGCATTAATTCTTGAATATATTTCGCTCCAAATTTTATGTAAAGGCGATATATCACTTGCTAAACATTACTGATTTGATCAATTGGGCTTAAATTAAATAATTATAATTACAATACAAAAAATATATTAAGATGGTATCTGTTAATGATAGAAAAATGATTTTCAAAGTCAAACTCATAATTTCTGTATAGCTATATAATATTATTAAACAATTTGAAATTCATTTTCAGAATGATATCACAAATATTTCGTATAATATTATTTTATTATTTGGAAAATTTAGTGTTAAAATTTAATAAATAAGGAGAAAAAATGTAGTTTTAAGATGTTCACAACTCATGGTTGTGTAAAGTTTCTAATTGATAAAAACCCAATCTTTCACACCTTCCATATTCTTTTGTTGACGACGTGGTTATGATGTGCGTGGTTAGAGTGTGTGGATATAGAACATCAAATTAAATTCCTGTAGTTATTTAAACCCGCTATGGAATTTCAAAATGCATTACTCCAATTTATTCTCCTATGCGTTTCCATGTGAAGAAGGAGGTGAAATTTTCAATTTAGAGTATCTCAAAGAAACTCTTTTTTTTTTTAATTATATTCTACAAGTTAAAGAGTAAATTTTTTAAAATATTTCAAGAAACTCTTTGTATTTAACACTCATTTTTACTACTCCCTAAAATCTTTATTATTTTTCTCTATCTTTTGTTTTCACTACTTTTCTCCAAATTATTATATTATTTTTCTCCAATGAAAATTGAAATATTTTGAATGTATTTAATTACATAGAGTGAGTTTTGCTCTCCAATTTAAAATGTTAATTTACAGAGTCTTTTGAAGTATAATTTTAAGAGTTGACTCTTTAAAATAGAAAGCATTTTATATTTAAATAATTTCTTAGAGAGGTTTATATAAATGCAATTATAAGTAAGTTAGGGGTGTCAAAAAGAGTAAAACACTTGAAACCATTATTTTATCGCTCTTAGGGCTTACTTGGGAGTTTTTTTTTTTTTTTTTACACATGTTTTGAACAGTTTTGAATAGCACTGTTTATGAATGATTGGAAAAATTGATGCTTACAATAGTAGGGGTTAACACGACTCAATTTGGGCGGTTTATGATAAATTTTCAAACCAAACTACTTGAACTTGTTTGAAATTTTTTTCAAACTAAACCAAACCTACTCAATTTCTAAATCAAATAAATCCAAAGCACTTTTTCCGGTTTAGTTCTACTTAAAACCATGGTATGGTTAAACAAAGAGAAAAAATAACATATTTCGAATAAGATAAATTATAAATGTTAGTCTAAAATTTCACGTTAAAACATAAATAGTATCAATAAAAATATTAGAAACTAAAATTCTATAATTCTGGTTTTAATAACTCAGCAATATGATAGAAATATTTTAACCATGAATTCATTGATTATAATTAAATTATATAAAAACTAAGAAAAGAAATGAATAGAAAGATCAAATAAAATAATACCTTCTATAACGTTTTTGTGAATTATCCAATGCTTTTACCTAATCTAAATATTGACGAATCATTATATGTTCTTTTTGGACAAATTATCGCATCAACCATATTTGTACTCAACGAACTCCTAAAAGAATTAAGGATTCGATCACTAATAGGGAATGGGGACTTAGAAATAATTGTGGATTGAATAGTTAATCAGATATCTAGCAATTTGGGGGACAATCTTATATTTATTTGCATTCAATTCTAGCAAAGCAATATGTCGAAAGGCTCATTGGTCAAATATTCAAAACGACCATATAAGCAATCCACCAAATTATTCTAGCAATCAATAGTAATAACTAGAAACTAAGTTAAAATGTAAATAATTAATTGAGTGACATAATCAGAAAATTGAGATGCACATAAAATTTAATTTAATTGTCTACTCAATTGTAATGGACAGTCAACACTTCGCAAAATTTGAGGGTTTTGCATTTACAATTGTGATGACTATTAGGTATTTGGGTATAATTTAATTAATTAATTGTGATAGATAATAGTCTATTTAGATATTGAGTTTAATTGTGTTACTTCTAATATGGCCGTATATTTTTAACTTAAATGTGTTTAGTTTAAATTGAGTTGGATAAAATTTAATTTAGTTTACTTTTAGAGTTTTTTTTGTAAACGGTTTTACATTTTGAATTGTCTGTAAAGATTAAAATATAAACCAAACCACTTCGAAGCATTTTGGTTAGGTAGAACCGAAACGTCGACAGATTCATGTGGATTTAAAGCAACAGTTCAAAAACAAAAGCGATTTCAGTTCGATTTTACAATTTGGCGATTTCTTTGTTCAGTCATGCTACTAGTTTTTTACACAAATTTTGTATGATTTTAACAATTTTTCTCAACCCACTAAATCAGTGAATTTTGGTCATTTAACATTATCTCTTCTAATTTTACCCTTAATAAAATAATTATATTTAACAAACTAATTTTGTTCAACACTAACTCATATATAAAAATAAATTAACTGAAAAAATTATATATAAACAAAAAAATTACTTTATAATTAAAAAAAATTACTTGTAAGTAAACAATTACTTAAAAGATAAAAAATCACTTTTGTGTAAAAATATATTTATAAAGTAAAAATACTTCTAATAAGACAAAAATCACTTATAAAATATAAAAAAAGTTACTTATAAGTAAAAAATTTAGTTACGCGTAAAAATCCTTTTAAAATGTACAAAATTTACTTATATTTGTAAGATTTACTTATAAGTAAAAGTACTAACGTGAAGTTTTAATAAAAATATTAACTTATATATAAAAAATTATTTATAAGTAAAATATCACTTATGAGCTAAAATGTCATACAAGAAATTGCAAATCAAAAAGTTTCACTAAGGGGCCTTTTTTTTTTTTTTTATTCTCTTAAAAAACTTTCAAAATCAGTGGATAATAAACTAAAAAGCATGGGTTACACTGTTTTAAAAATTATTAATAAAACAATTTAAAATCGATCCATTCACAAATGCTCAAAATCGATACTTTAATATAAAAGGACAACGCTAAATTTTTCTAGTTTCAAAAATGAAATTAAAAAAATAAATTATTATTGTTAGAATTCTTCTCCACTTTAATCCAAAACGGTACTTGTGCATGAATGAGTGATTTGATAATCAAAATCAGCGCTTAGCAATCGTGTAGAGTCAATGAGATCGTGATTTTAAACCATTTCTTATTATTGGGTTGAATCAATAAAAATTAGTCGGTCGATTCTCAATATTTCTTGAAATCAATAAGTTTTGACCACGTGTTTACTTATTGTTTCATTCATCTACCTTGATAAAATACCTTTTGTATTCAGTGCATTTTATGTAATGTAAAGTTGTCCTTCGAGATGCAACGTTATGAAGCAACGCATATCTTCTTGGCTATGGTTGGGGCTGGATTGGGAAAGTGAGAGAGTGGATGGTAGATGCTTAAAACTTGTTGTTGATTTTATATCCCACAAGTGTACAAATCATAGCAAGTAGCAAAGTGGATCTAAGAATCTGAATATTGTTCCCACGATGACTACTGATATGAATAGAAGACGTATCCCGATCACGAGCTTTCACACATAGCCCGAACTATGAACCCCGAACAGTTACGCCCTTAATTCCTCGCAAGAATGATCGGGCCTATCCCTATAGGTCGGGCTTGTCTCGTGGTCGGGCCCACCAATCATGATCGGGCCTGTCTTTGTAGGATCGGGCCTACTGTTGATAATGCAATTCTTTATACATTTATCTCATGGCATTTTGGAAGTTTCAATCCTCCCATAACTTAAACTCTATACATTCGCTAACTTAAACTCTGTACATTCGCCCTCATCTAAATCTCCAACACCTTAAAGTTCAAGTCAAACCCCAAGAGATAATTTTAGTAAAATTCAATTACTTTATGTGATAAGGAATGGGATTCAGGTAGTTTAGTCTTTAAGGGATCCAACCACCAACCTCTATAAATACAGAATTAAGGTTCATCACTTAGATACGCTTTTACAGAATCTCTAGCACATAACTTTACTCCTAAATTCCTTCTGACTTAAGCATCAGAAGGGCGACGAGGACACATCTTGACGCCATGTTTCAGGTATCAAAGACTAATTCATGCGGTATCCAAACATATAGTTCATGATCTAACAGGTGCAGATTTTTGGTAGCATCATTGGCACCGTCTATGGGAAACTCTATCAAAAGTCATGGTTAATACACTTTCAGGACACCCTCCAGAAAACATGTACTCTCCAAATCAGTCCCACAATGAAGATCCTCTGGCTCAATAGGAGGAATCATTAGGAGAACCAACACCACCACTTCGATCGTTGCTACTGAAGCTTTTGAGGAGCTTCGGCAACACGTTACCTCGCTAACTCAGCTGTTGACTCAAAGAAATCCACATCATATGCCACAACCACAGGATGGTCCTACATTAGATGCTCGAACACAAGCTCTGAGCAATGATGATGCCAGAACCTCAGGTATACGTCATGTGATTGCAGCTGGTATGCTTCAGAGTACTAAAGCAACAACAGGGTTTATACCTAGCATCCCTTTCACTCCTGATGTGTTATCATACCCTCTGCCGGATAGATTCAAATACCCACAAGTAAAGGAGTACGATGGGACAACCAACCCCATTAACCATCTTAGCATATACATAGATATCATGAACTTGCAGGTTGCACCTAACACAGTAATGTGCAAGGCTTTTCCTCAGATACTCACTAATGCAGCTAGGGATTGGTTTTCCACATTGGAACCTAACTTTATAGCTTCTTTTGTAGACTTGGCTGACAAGTTCTCCATTTTCTTTGCTAGCAGCAAGCATCTTAGGAAGATCGACACATCACTCATGCAGATGCATCAAAGGTCGAACGAAACGCTTTACAAATTTATGACGAGATTTAATAGGGAGAGACTCCAGATACCTGACTTGCACATTACAGCTATCATATATGCACTAACATATGCCGTGAGGTACGAAGTATTTAAAATGTCCTTGTCAAAAACTCTTCATAAAATGGTAACTGAGCTATTAAGTCGGGGTGAAAAGTACATAAACATGGAAGAAACCATGAATCCAAGAATAAATTGCTCGATTCCAAATAGAACCGAACAAAAGAGATAGAATAAGTCAAACCCTCGGCAAGACACCATTGGGGAAAAGTCCAAGCACGAAACACAACCCACACTGTATACCTGCATCAATACTTTCGATCTAACATCTTAACGGAAATCAAGGATCTTAAGGAGCTCAAGTGGCCTTCCGAGATGTGTGCTCCTCTTGCAACTCGAAATAAGAGCAAGTACTGTGATTTTCATCGAGACTATAGACATATTAAAGAGAAGTGTTATGCTCTACAGTAAAGATTGAGGCTCTAATCAAGAGAGGATTTTTGGGTGCGTTCATAAGCCATGACAAACGGCCCAAAAACAATCAGAACAGAGCAAAGTCCCCCGAGGGTTGAGGTGACAAACCACCTAAAACAAGAACCATTAACATTATAGTTAGAGGAATAGACTTAGAGGGAGACTCTGACAGTAGCCCCAAGCAATATGCCCGACGGTATATTTTTGCTTCAAGAACAAACGTTGATGCCATGGAAGATATTACATTCGGATTAAAGGACATAAAGGGAGTGTCATATCCTCATAATGACGCCTTGGTCATAACAATTATAGTGTCCAACTTTGAAGTAAAGAGGATATTAGTAAACAACGAGAGTGCAGCAAATGCATTATCTCACAAGGCCTACAGCAAGATGGGAATTTCGGTTGAGCAGCTCAAACAAGTTAAAACTCATCTCCAAGGACTCGAGGGAGGAGTCATCATTCCTAAAGGATTAGTCGAACCGTCGGAGTAGGTCATGAACAGGTGATGCATATCATAGCCTTCTATGTAGTACGAGTTCCTATGGCCTATAACGCCATCTTTGGAAAACCTCTGTTAATTAAGATCAGAGCTATTGTATCCACCTTCCACCTTGTCATGAAATTCTCAACAAGCAATGGTATATGATTTGTGTGTAGAGATCAAACAGTCGCCTGACAATGCTATGTCACCAGTATTCGTGAAATGAACAATGATGTCATATAATTGTCAACCCTCGAGCCCAAACTTGAGAACCATGCTAGACTTGCCCCTGTCGAGAAGTTAGAAAAGGTCGAGCTCAAGCCAGAAAGAAGGGTGACTGTTGGACAAGATCTTGAAGCTTTACTTAGAGGCGAGGTCGTAAGTTATCTTTCGCGCAACATTGATATCATCACATAGAAAGTAGAAGACATGTCTGGGATTAATCCTAAGATTGAAATTCACAAGCTTAATGTTAATCTTGAAGCTAGACCAGTTAAACAAAGAAAAATGAAGTTTGCACCTGAGAGGATGGAGATAATTCGTGAAGAAATCAATAAGCTCGTAAAGGTACAATTCATTCACGAAGTTTAGTATTCAGAATGGCTCGCAAATGTTGTTCTTGTTAAAAAGGCTAATGGAAAGTGGTGTATGTGCATCGACTTCATTGACCTTAAAAAAGCATGTCCTAAGGATAGTTACCCATTACTATGGATTGATAACCTCGTAGATAGCACATCGGGCCATAAATTTTACAGTTTTCTTGATGTATTTTTGGGTTATCATCAGATCCTCATGGCTGAGAAAGATCGAGAGAAGACATCCTTCATGGCAGACTTTGCCATTTATTATTACAGAGTCATGTCGTTCGGGCTAAAGAATGCAGGAGCAACATACTAAAGGCTCATAAATAAGATCTTTGCTAACCTGATTGGCAAAAACATTGAGGCCTATGTAGATGACATGGTAGTAAAAAGAAAATGAGTAGACGGCCATATCTCAGATCTCGAAGAAGTATTCATTACACTATGAAAGTACTGGATGAAACTGAATCTAGCAAAATGCCTATTTGGAATAACATCAGGTAAGTTCTAGGACTTCGTGATCACACATGCAGTGATAGAGGCCAACCCTGACAAAATATAGGCCCTAACAACAATGGAGTCACCCAAAAGCAGGAAAGACGTACAAAATTTGATAGGTCGGATTGCAACCCTAAATAAGTTCATGTCGCAAGCGACTGACAGATGCTTTCCATTCTTCAAGGCCTTAAGGGGTAACCAAAACTTTGGTTGGAATGAGGAATGTGAGTTAGCATTCCAAGAGCTCAAGAAAGCATTAGCCGCACATTCGGTTCTTACAAAACCTGACCATAGTGACACTTTGTTATTGTATTTGGCAATTTTTGAAAATGCGGTAAGTGGAGTATTAGTAAAAGAGGACAGCAAGATTCAACAATCAATCTACGATGTGAGTAAAGTACTTTTTTATGCTGAAACTTAGTACACATTAGCCGAACAACTGGCTCTAGACTTGGTTGTAGTTGCAAGGAAATTATGATAATACTTTTTGTCTCATCACATTGTTGTGCTCACAAATCAGCCATTAAAATAGATACTTCAAAAGCCTGACGTATCAAGAAGACTACTGAAATGGGCAATAGAGCTTGGTGAATTTGGTATAGAGTTCAAGCCCAAGCCTTCAATCAAAGCACAGCCTTGGCCGATTTTATTGCAGAACTCATCCTAAGGCCTCAGGGGCCAGATGAATACATCTCGAACTCGAACAATAACACATTGGAAATTTTTGTGGATGGGGCATCAAACTCTTCGAGCTAAGGCTTGGGTCATACTTAACAACCCCGACAAAATTGTTGAGATCCAATGTTCTGTTAAGAGCACCAAGGTATTGCATGATTATGGGAGTTCTGTTTCACAGGAGCCTTACACTTCCATATCTCAGATGTCTTAGACTCTCATAATCAACTTAGGTCCTAGCTGAGGTCCATGAGGTGATATGTCAAAATCACCAAGGAGCGCAAGCTCTTGCTTTCAAATTGATCAAGTACGGGTATTATTGGCCTACTATGAAAAAAGATGCAACAGAGTACGTGGGCAACGGTCAATGTCTGAAAATGAACCTCGAGCGTTATCATTGGTCGATGCATAATCATGAAAAAATATAGGATCCATGAGCTGCCTTCATTCCCTCCATCCATAGCAACGTCCTCTAAATCAACGACCTCTGGAGTTCTTTGAGGCGTTGATGACGTCCCTACTCCTCGGGGAATGGTAGTTGGAGGAGTTTCCCTCATCCTCTTTTTCCCTTTGCCCTTTGCCTAGGTAGGAGGACGAGAATGGTCCTCTTAGGGCTTTCTCAAGATTGAAACTCGAGCCAGATCAAAATTCATTTTGACTTCTGCAAAAATTAAAACTTATTAGCTCAACCTTGAGCTCGAGAAAACACTTATATTTTTTTTTTTAAAAAAAGGAAAAAATAGTAAAAGCCCTACCTTCAATTCATCTTACGTTGACAAGGTCGACAAATATCATCATCAAGAATGTGCTAGAGCTTTGCCACCAAAGGATCGAGATTCTCTAACTGAACTCTATCATTATCCAACACCTCAAAATAGGTCTGTTGTTAAATCGATCAGTGTCTGGGACGTCCCACCTAGGGCTAAAAGGATGGTTGGGATCCTGGGTTTTACAAAAAAGAAACGCTATTTCCAACCTCGAAGAGAGCTCGACATGTTAGGCACCCTAAAACCTTCTCGGGATGACAGGTATACAAAGCAGATATAGCCTAGGGCTATTTTAAGTTCATACACCATTTTAAGAAGGTCGATCCTAGGCTTAATCTCTAAATATCTACACACTATAAAAAATATATTAACATCCTTCACCCATTCAGGGTCAACTGGCCCGAAAACGTATAAAATGTGACTAAGAAATCAATAAAGAACGGGTGGAGAGGCCACCTCATACCTCTCTTCAAGAAATCCCTAAAAAGGTCATATCCCCCTCTCGAGCATCGATCACTTTATCACCAAGCTCGGGGGCCCTAATGTCACACCTTAGCATCACCCCGTACTTCCTAGCTACTTCTATGATTTTATGTTCTTTGTAGATGGTGGGAAGCTCAGGGAAGGTAATGATCACTTCCGCCTGAGGATAAGCACTAACGGCTCGACCATGGGGATAAGAGACGACACTATATATTCTCGACTGATGGAGCTCGATCTCCCCGAGGACTTGCTCCCGCTCTCACTACTGCTCAACATTTGGCTATTAAAATTAGAATAATCTTAAAGTATCGAGCACTTACCTTAAGGATCGATTGCTCACAAACCCACTAAAAAGCCCGAGCACGAACTGCTTTTCTACAGAGAGTTGGGAGGTAAAAAGTAAAAAATGAAGGTAAAAATTGGGTATTTATAGTCCCATAAAAGAGTCCAATGGTCATCAAATCCTAGCCCTTGGTCTTAAGCCACGTGACACCCATCCAGTATCTTGGACTTAACCGTACGTGTGACATCTACGCGTCACTCACCCACATATAAACATGATTAAAGGTGGTGCTTAGGCTCGAGCTACTCAAAACTCTTTGCATCTCATCTCACAAGCCCATTCACTCATTCACAAACTATAATTTGGATGCAAAGGGACCTAAGATATGCATAGAAGACGTATCTCGATCACGAGCTTTCACACACAGCCCGAACTACGAACTACGAATAGGCACGCCCTTAATTCATCACAAGAATTATCAGACCTATCCCTATAGGTCAGGCCCACCAATCATGATCGGGCCTATCTTTGTAGGATCGGGCCTATTGTTGGTAATGTAATTCTTTATGCCTTTGTCACATAGCATTTTGGAAGTTTCAATCCTCCTATAACTCAAACTCTCTACCTTCGCCCTAATCTAAATCTCTAACACCTTAGAGTTCATGTCAAACTCCAAGAGATAATTTTAGTAAAATTCAATTACTTTATGTGATAAGGACTGGGATTCCAGGTGGTTTAGTCATTAAGGGATCCAACCATCAACCTCTATAAATACATAATTAAGATTTATCAATCAGGTACGCTTTTACAGAATTCTAGCATATATCTTTACTTCTAAGTTCCTTCTCCGACTTAAGTATCGGAGAGGTGACGATGACACACCTCAACGCCTTTGTTTCAAGTATCGAAAACCAATTCGTGTGGTATCCAAACATACATTTCGTGATCTAGCGGGTACAGATTTTTGGTAACATCAACTACTATCTAATCGTTGGTTAAATTATTTCTAACCTTGATTTGATTGAAAACAAATAGAAACTATTTATTTTATTTTTGTGATTTTTCTACTTTAAAAATGTGAAAACAATAAAAGTGACATTTTTATATGATGGTTTCAGTGTTGGATTCATGACTTCACCACAGCTATTCCCTTAATTACCAATTCTACAACAATTGATTGTGTTTACCCAATTGAATTCTTCTAACGTATTCAATTTACCTGTCTTGCGTTCAAATTGATTTTATTTAACTAAGTCAATTTCATATCTCTATATGAATCCGGATATACCTTGGTTAATCATATTAAATATCTAAGAATCCATATAACGATCGCATTAACTAGAAAAGGTGTCTCGACGCTTTTATACTAGTACCCGACTTTTATTACGTTTTCTAAACAAATAATCAACATCTCTACATAATTATTGCTTACAAAATCAATGAATCGTTGGTCAATTAATCCAAGCATTAAGATTTGAAGTAAAAACAATTCACAAATAAATTGAAGATTTAAAACTTTTTAAGTAAAATTAAGGTTCAAAACTATGTTACAATCAGTTATCCTAACTAATTACTTAATTACACATCATACGAGAATAAAAATACAAGAAAGAATTAAAGTACATCATTGAGTATTAAGGAAAAACCAGAAAAAAGATGAATATCTTGCACTAAGAATCCGCCTCTTTTTGTGAAATCCTTTAAAACCTAGCTTCTTGATTAATTTCTTGATTTTTCCCTCTTTTTGGTCTGAATGATATATGTACAATGAATCCCCAAAACCTCGGCTTGATTATATGTTTCTAATAAAATCCTACAAGCATTTTTTAATTGTTGGAATAAAGTATATATTTATAGAACAAGACTTGGACAAAATCCTTGTTCAACTTGATTTTCACAAAAGAGTTTAAATTGGTTTCTACTAAAAATTTTAAACAATAATATTGGATTCCGCTACTCATGTGATTTTAGTTGTTTTTCTTCTAATATTTGTAATTAATTCATCTACATTCTAAAATCATAATAGTTGACCCGGGGCTAGTTTTGAAATTTAGTCCTCAAACTTTTTCAAATGTCAAATTTAACTTTCAAAACTTATGAATTTTTACTGAATGCTCCATTAATACTTCCTATTGATCTCTTGCAATTCGACTAATCTTAAATTGCTTCAAATCAACTTCAAATAAGATTCAAATAACCTCTTTTCACATAAATTATATCCAAGTTAGGATTTTCCAACAATTAACATAATTTACACAAATTAAGTAAATAATCGCTCAATTCATTTATAAATAAATAAGAATAAAAGTCCAAACAAGCACATGAAATGCACTTACTAAATACCTCCAAACTTAAACTCTTATTCGTCCTGAGCAAAACTATCTACAAAACAAACAAACAAACAAAATATAAATGTATTAGATAATCTTGTCGTACTCACATCAAATATTGAAATCGTTTAATATTTCACAAAAAAATTCAAAAGTAAAGCAACTAAAACTAATTATTTACTTGTTCAATGCTTGATCGAATGTGTTGGTGCATAGTCAATCAAATTGACATGAATTTCAAAATTAGTTATTTTCCGACCCTTAATAGTCAAATATTTTCTTACTCTCTTGTGAGCGTTGTACAACCAAAACTTATTTTTTAATCACATTCTCGAGGTGTTTATTATAAGATTGATTACACAACACTCTTTTATTTTCCCGCTCAAGTTTGGTTGGACTTCACCAATGAAAGTCACTACCCAAATACGTGATGATTCTCCTTAAATTTAAATGTCTCAGTCTCCAAACTTCAATTTGGAAAATAACCCTCACCAAAAGACTAAATTCCAAATTAAGTATTCAAGGCTTAGCCGGACAGAAACGGTGCTTATAGTTATTTGTCACTATCTCAACACACTTTGGTATATTTTTCTTTTCTTTGTTTTTCATTGTGTCCATTCTTCTGTTTTTAGGATTTTTTTCCTTTGATTTTTGAAGGTGGTTTTCACTCGACATTGCAGACAACCTTCTTCCCTGATATATTGTCTTCCGAACATTAGTTATCAATAGGGCTAGATTACTGAAAACTAGCTCCACACAACAATGTAGGTCATTTTTTTCCTACGTGTCACAGTTAGTACAATGCCTTTTTTTTGGATAAGTAAATGAAATCAAACCCCTGGGGGGACAGTTACTACCTAGTCTCTATATGTTAACCAAAACATTCCACACAAATATTCAACATGCAGGAATCAACACATATCTCATTAGCTTCTAACAACGGATCAACCACCCCCAAACTTATCCTTTCAATAGGTTAAGTAGTTGTCACATACATTATAATCTTGGTTTATAAAGACATAGTTCATTCAACCCATTCTACCAATATAGTAAATCCAAAATCACATAATAATTATTCACAACTATTGTGCTCAACATAATATGATCTCACATAAATAAGTATCGAATTAGCAAAAAATAAAATAAGAAATCGCATCAACTATTCATAAATTATGAAATATAAATAATTTAAATTAGTCTGCAAAGCTTTCTAACTCATACAAATACATACAAAATAAGAAAATGTCTTTAAAAATATTGAACTTTTTTACTTTTTTTTTCCTTCAAAAATATCACACAAACAAGCAAATATAATTAGCTAACTAATCTACGCCCCAATACTTAAAATACACACTGTCTTCAATGTGTACACAAAATAGGCTTAAAGAAGAGTTAGTAATACTCATCATGTATATGATGTTCTTCATTTAGCACTTGATCTTTCTCTTCATTCACTATCTTTCCTTGCTCGTTTTATAATATATTTCCATTATGCCCGAAAACAAACAACCAAAATAATTATTAATATATTCACATGCGAATTATGTTAATTAATTTAGGAATGATGATTGTAAACTAGTTATGACCTAAAAAATAAAAAATAAAACTAAAAATAAGAAAACAATGAAGAAGAGGAAAAAAAAGAAGAAGAATTTTTTTTAGATATATTTTTAGAGAAAAAAGTTGAATAAAGATATGAAAAAAATAAAAATAAATAAAAGAAAAAAATTTAAATACATTTTTAAAAAAATAAATAAATATAATGAAATCAAAGAAAGGAAAGAAGAAAAATAAGAAAGAATGGAAAAACAAAAAAGAGAAAAAAGACAATCAAGGCTGCGGACTGATCGCGGTTGGCCCATGGCAAACAAGGGTGCACATGGCCCATGGGCCTACCGCGGTTGCAAACCCACGGCCAATGCCAATATATATATATATATATATACAAAATTTGAAAAAACTTGCTTAGGTCTAAAACGCAATGCTAACGTTTATATGCAATGTATAAAAAGAAAAAAAATCAAAAGTTTAAAGTCAGAAAAATATTTGTCTCCCATTAGTTCTTGATTTATAGACTCAAGCTCGACTTTGGGCAATAGTTTTTCATGGAAATTTGAATAGAGTTTTGGAGGTCTTGTTTAGCTTGATTAAATTGTTTTTGCTTCATGCTTTGCACGTCCTCCAAGATATTGTTTGCCATTTTGAATATGGTATAAGCTACCTAAATTGTCCGATTCCGATTCGAACTCAACTAATAATACTTTGATCTCCTCATTGGCTTTAATCACAAAATAAATGAAGTTAGAGGTTTGCATGCTAATCTCATCTTCTTTGAATACTACTAATTCGTTTAGGTCTTTCATGATTAATTTCTCGATTTCTACATGTTCTTTTTGTTTAGTTGTTGGTTCCTCCAGTTTAATGATGAAGAGATCCTCCAAAAGCACGTTCTTTGGCTCATCCAAAATTATTTGATCCTCAATCCTCTTATATTTTTGCATGATGATATCTCCCCCAATAATAACACCTCGTCTTCTTCATATGGATCATCAAAATAGTTTTTCTTACTTCTTCCGAAGTTGCTAATAACAAGCATTTTTTGTGTAATGCAATAATAACACCTCGTCTTCTTCATTTTAATATATATTTGTGTTATAGTGTTTTTATTTTTATTTTTTACTTCTACTAATACCGCCCGCACTAGAAAAATTTCCTGAGTCCGCCCCTGGTTATCAAGTATGACAAGTAGATTATATCCCCACTTTTTAAATTCTTGTTTGATAAGAAAATCTCCAAAAATCATATCACCGTCAATCTTGTATGTTTTGCTGTTCTATTGCTTTTTTTTTCGTTCCCTGACAAAGAAACAAAGAAAAATGAGTAGAACAGTTGAAAAAGAAAAAAAATCTAACAAAAAAAAAGAATTTATTTAAACAAATATTAAATAAAAATAGTCCCAAGCAATAGCGCCTAAAACTTGTTGTCATTTATATCCCACAAATGTACGGATCATAACAAGTAATAAAGTGAGTCTATAAATTCAAATATCGTTCTCATAAGGACTACTACCTAATTGTTGATTAAATTATTCTTAACTTCAATTTGATTGAAAACAAATAGAAAATGTTTATTTTATTTTTGTGATTTTTTTATTTTAAAAATATGAAAACAATAAAAGCGACTTTTTATATGATTGTTTAAGCGTTATGATTCATGATTTCACCTTAGTTATTTTCTTAATCTCAATTACCAATTATATAATAATTGATTATGTTTATCCCGTTGAATTCTTCCAACGCGTTCAATTTACCTCTCTTGAGTTCAAATTGAATTTATTTAATTAAATCGATTCCATATATCTATATGAACCCAGAGATACCTTACTTAAACACATTAAATCTTTAAGTATCCATAACGACTGCATTGACTAGAAAATGTGTTTCGACGCTTTTATATTAGTTCCCATTTTTTACTACACGGCTTAAGTAAATAATCCACATCTCTACGTAATTATTACGCACAAAATCAATGAGTTAGTGACCAATTAATCCAAACATTAAGATTGGAAGTAAAAACAATTTACAAAATTAATTGGAGGTTTAAAACTTTTTAAATAAAATTAAGGTTCAAAACTAGGTTATAATCATTCATCCTAACTAATTATTTAATTTCAAATCCTGAGATAATAAAAATACGAGAAAATTAAAGTACATCATCGGTATTAAAGAAAAATGAGAAAAAATTAATAAAGATCTTACACCAAGAATCAGTCTCTTCTTGTGAAATCTTCTTGATTAATTTCTTGATTTTTCCTCCTTTTGGCTTGAATAATATATGTACAATAAATCTCCCAAGTCTCGGCATCAATATATGTGTCTAATGAAATCCAACAAGCCCCTTTCAATTGTTAAACTAAGGCATGCATTTATAAAACAAGATTTAGGCAAAAGAATTATTCAACCTGATTTCCACAAAAAAGAGTTCAAATTGGTTTCTACCAAGGAGTTTAAGAAATAAAATGAAACGAAATCCTTTTTAAATTGGATTCCTCTGCTCATGTGAAGTCCTCTGTCTTCTAATATTTGTAATTAAGTCATCTTCATTCTAAAATCATAATAGTTGACCCGAGACAAATTTCGGAGTTTGAAATTTTGTCATCAAACTTTTCAAATGTCGAACTTAACTTCCAAAACTTATGAATTTTTACTGAATACTCCATTAATACTTCCAATTGACCTCTTGCAATTCGGTTAATCCTCAATTGTTTCAAATAAACTTCAACTAAGCTCCAAATAGCCTCTTTTCACATAAATTGTATCCAAGTTGGAATTTTCCTACAATTAACATAATTTACACAAATTGAATAGTTAATCACTCAATTCATTTATAAATAAATAAGAATATGAGCTTGAATAAGCGCATAAAATGCACTCATCATTTGAACTAAATCAATATTTTCAAATTAACTTAATCAACTTTAATAGCTGGGATGATGGCAACAATTAGCCTTAAAATTTGAGTTTGTTTATAAACAATTAGCGATGGCAGCGGGGCGAGGGCCTGCCCCATTTTTTTTTTTTTTCCT